>CATIWQ010109271.1:0-15545 GCA_949673415.1 Euphorbia schlechtendalii
ACTGCCAAAAATTTCAAGTTCTTTAACCTGGCCATGTCAGCAGGAATATTTCCCACTAACTTATTTCTGGTTACTTGAAATATAGTAAGCGACGAAAGATTGGCAAGTGAAGGTGGAATTCGTCCTCCGATATTGTTCATACCCAGAGCAAGAACCGCGAGCCTTGTCAAATCGCCAAACTGTGAAGGAATGGTCCCTTCGATTTGATTGTTTGTAAAGTAAATTGAGTTGAGTTGGTGACATCGGCTTAAATTGCTGGGTATGGCCCCTGATAAGGAGTTGTTGCTGACAAGGAACTGTTGCAGTCGGAAGAGATTGCCAAACTCTGGCGGAATGTGGCCATGGAAACCGTTGACTTTAATGTCGAAAATTCTGAGAAAACTGAGGTTGCCAATAAATGGTGATATCGATCCAACCAAATTCTGGCCTCCTATTATTAGAGACGTGACTCTCTGGTGGCGACGGCCACATGTAACACCATACCAGCTGCACAAAGGCATCGAATCGTTCCAGGAATCGAGGACTCCAAAAGGATCACTCCTTATACCTTGTTTGAATTTGTTAAGAGAAAGCCGATCCGTTTCGTTTCCTGAAGCATCGGCCTGCAGCAACATCACAGGTAACAACACGAACATCAGAAATGAAAACATTTTCTCAAATTCCATTTTGTTGATATATTACTGCAGTTTTGAGATGAATACTGTCTGGGTAATTGAAAATAAAAACAATACTAAAACTGAAGTCTTTACATAAGTCAAGTCTGCAAAGTAAACCTTACGGCTGACTCTATAATATTTTGTTACATAAAAGTCAAATATAATTTTAATGGCAGAGGAGAAATGAGAAGGACATTTCATTTTCACATTTATGACAATTTGAAAATTGGATAACTATAGTTGACTTGACATGACGCTCAAAGATTTAAGTGATTTCTGACAAGTTCAAATGTCAATTTATGTAGTAATACCATAAAATATAAAATCCACAATTTTTACTATCATTTCATTTTACATACACGTAACTATGAAATTTTGATGGTGTTTCTATAAACTTAAAAGTTAGTCAAATTTGCTTAAAAGTATAATTTTAAATTAAAAGTTAGTTTAGTGTTTCTCTAAACTTTTTTCAACTTAAAAAATTATTTTTAAGTAAAAAGTAAGAAGTAGGTAATACTTACTTTTTAAAAGTGATTTTTTTTCAAATTTACTTTTTGATCAAACAAATTACAATATTTCTCCTATATTATATTCAATACTTTTATAAAACAATTCAACAACTTAAAAGTGACTTAAAATTCAATTTTGAAAAACATTTTTAATGACTTAAAAATCGTTTTACATAAACATTTAACTACTTATTTTTAAACTCTTTAAAAAATAAAAAAACACTTTTAAATTATAAGTCACAAGTCATAAGTTTGGAGAAACACCCCTTTTATTTCCGTAACAAATGATAAATTCGTAGCCATTGTAATCATTTGAAAATCCATATATTAAAGATATATACCTTTTATATTGTTTGTAAGAAATTGGATAGCAAAGGCCTCATTCTTCGGCTTTGATGCTAAACAACTTACCTGATAGCTAGCTGTCTTTTAATGTTTACAAAATCAAATATTGTGTCTCTATACAACGAAAGAATTAAATTAATAAACACAAAATATTACGAACCTGATATATGACAATAATAAAATCTGAACTAAGTCAAGCAACAATTCCACAACCGGGAATATAATTACTACAAAGGGAAATAAAAGCAAACCCAAAAAGGGTAGCAGAGCAAAAGGCAACAAAACATATCATCCGATAATATTTTTCCCAATTTGAAAAATACACTCCCAAAGTCGTAGATCTGAACAAACAACACAATACAAAACTCCATTATTATCATACCAAACAAAAGTGACAGAAAAGGCAAACTTAAACAACTAAAACATTTAGTTAATTACACAATAGCAGATTGATTAGTAGAAGATTTCTTGTGAAAAGAAGTTGTGATGAAATGAAGTTGTTTAGCAACTTCTCCTATTTTGCTTCTTTCTTCAGGTAATTCCATTGAACACCATATTCCCACTTCATACACCGACACTATGCTTTCTACTTCAATATTCGTTCTTTCTCCGCTGATAAGCCTTTGGTTAACAACTTCCATTATCCCTTCTGCCGCTGCATTCTTTACAAAGTTGTGAAGATTAAAATCGTCTTTGAACATTATATCAGTCAGTCATTTTCCGGAAAACATCTCTAAAACGAGAATCCCAAAGCTGTATACATCCCCTTCTCTCGACATTGGACTTCCCATTGCGTACTCTCTGTTCAATTTTTTCATAACACCAGTAAATATCTAACCTAACTGTATATTTAAGAAAACTAGACAAGTTGTAATTACCAGGAGCAACATATCCGATAGTCCCTTGGATTAATTCCAAACTGAGCTATTTTGGCTCCTAGATGATGCATCGTTGTTTGTCAATAAGAATCTAGCCACCATGTCTTTATCAAGAAGAACATTGCTCGGCTTCATGTCACAATGAATTATCGAGCTTTCATACAGATCGTGAAGATAATGCAATATAAATGCTACATCAAATGCAATATTTATTCTCTGCGGAAAACTCAAGTTATTAGCTGTGATATCATCATGCAGCCATCTATCAAGATTTCCGTTTTCCATGAACTCAAAATTTGTTAACTTTATTTAGAGGAAGAAATAGATCTTAAATTTGATGAAGGACAACTGATATAACATATTTTGGTACTCGAAATTGATAGGTTAACAATTCAGAATATAATATAAAATAAATAACTAATGGTTAAAACTTTAAATTCAAATAAGATAAATTTAATCCTAACAAATTAGATAATATTTAACATTTTATTTTTACTGATTTATAATCAGATTTCAACACTCCCTCTTGATTCAAAATATGTAAAAATTAATTATTGAAAATTTGATAAAGCACTTTTTTTCCATAATAATGCATTTCTATTTGAACTTTTGGTGCCCTTCTCTTCGATTTGAATGACGTCCTTCTCACCATTCAATATAGTGATGTCCTTCTCACCAACTTTTGATTATTGGAACCCTTCTCTCCAATTTGAATGGTGCCTTTCTCATCAACTTTTGAACTTTTGGAGCCCTTATCTCTATAAGTTTTTCAATAATGCCCTTCTCAGCATTTGAAAATAATGTCTTCAATCTTCAATGGAGCACACCTTAAGAATATAGCTCTGTTACCACTGTTAGCTTTATTTAGAGTAAGAAATAAATCTGAAATTTGATGAAGAAAATATAACATATTTTGGTACTCAAAGGCATATATTATATGATTGATATTAATGCTTATTTATAGGATTACAATTCAAAATATACTATAAAATAAAAAACTAATGAATAAAATTTTAAATTCAATTAAGATAAATCTAATCTAACAAATTAGATAATATTCGACATATTACTTTTACTGATTTGTAATCAGATTTCAACAAAAATTAGAGCTTTGAATTCATTCCATTTGTAATCCAAGCTGGAGTAGTAGGACATATCTTAACACGATTCCGATACCCGACATTCCTTAACACGTTGCATTCAGCCATCAAGGTCTTGAAAGCATGCCTTTGTTGGAGTTGAAGAACCTTAACAACAACTTCCCTTTGTATTTGTTTGAGGTAACCTTTGTATACATAACCAAAGCTGCCTGATCCAATCAGCAGAGAATCCATTTGTTGCATTATGAATATCTTGATAGGATACCTAGATATAGGGCTCCGTCAATAAGAGAGATGAAGATGACACTTTTGGTTTCCTTCTTAGATATTCAAAAATAGAAGCTACAAGGAACAAAACTAAAAAGACCACCCAAATTGCTATGATGGCTCTCTTTAAAATACGTGACAATCCTCTCTTCATGGTTTTGGTGGGAGATTTCGATAGATGCAGTTGTGGAATACCACCACAAAGCTTAGTATTCCGGCCAATTAGTGACAATGCAGTTGTTTTTGAAAAGTCCCTGTGTTGGAACATTTCCCTCAAGATCATTAAATGAAATATTCAATTGTTGCAAAAAAGGAAGATTTTGCATATCTTTAGGAATTTTTCCAGTCAAGTTGTATCTCGGAAGGTCTAAAAGTAAAAGGCCTCTTAAAGAAGCCAAAGATGAGGGAATGACTCCTTGAAAAGAATTCCCCTGCATATAAAGATATTCAAGGTCAACACAAGATGCAATACTTGTTGGAATTTCTCCCAAAAGATTGTTTTCTGAAACATCGAAATTGTTGATATTAATCAGCTTCCCTATTTGTTGTGGTAGATTTCCGATCAACGAGTTATGTGACAAATTCAGTAGCAGGGACGATGAAGCCATACGAGTAAGCTCTTGCGGTATGTGTCCTTCGAGATTGTTTTTTGCTATAGACAAAGTGTTCAACCTCGTGCATTTTCTAATACTTGAAGGAATGCTTCCTCGCAAGTAATTTTCAGACAAGTCAAGTTCAGACAATCGGGTGAGATTGCCCAAAAAGGATGGAATTTGACCTGGAAATCTATTTCCTTGTAAAGTCAATCCCTGTAGGTTTTGGAGCTTGCCGAAATACGATGGAACGACACCTATGAGTAGGTTGAACTGCAAATCTAGAACATTCAAGTTGACACAATTTTAAAATGATATCGGAATAGTTCTTGTTAAATGATTACCACCAAGATACAAGACGTTTAAACTTTCCAAAAAATTGCCTATAAAGTCTGGTAAAACGCCTCCAAAATTATTACGAGAGAGAGCCAAATATTCCAAACTGCTAGAGTTTGTCAAAGACTCTAAGAAACATCAGGTCTTGTGAGGAGTTAAATCCTGGATTATTGTTAGACAAGGACAAACCTTGGAAGTCAGGATGGTTTCCTTGTTAAGTTATTAAACTTAATATTAATTAAAAGAAATGAAAATTTATTGAAGAGAAGATAATGAACCGAAGTTTTATATTTTAACGTATGATTGTAAACTTTGTATAAAGAGTTGGTGTTTTTCATATTTTAAGCATCAAACAAAAAAATAAAAAAGAAAGAAAATAAAGAAGGAAAGTTTTTTAATTATAGCATTATTTTCTTTGTTAATTTTTTATGTCCAGTCCCCTTTTTTCTCTAACAAAGAGGTACTAGAGCTAGATTGTGTGAGAGTTGTGAGAATTTTATTTTTTTGAATAAATATTTTTCTTCAGTGTTTAAGAGACCCTACAAAAGAAAGATAAAATGAACACCAACAATTTTCCCTTCAATTTTCCTGAACTCACCGAAACAAATTACAAAAATTGGGGCATCAAAATGAAAGCCATTCTAAGAGCCCAAGATTTTTGGGACATTGTCAAAAATGGCTACGTAGTCCATGTTCCATCTGAAAATACATAATTATCTCAGGCGGAAAGTGATAGTTTACATAAGAATCGTAGAAGTGACCAGAAGGCGCTCAGTTAAATCCATCAAGGTTTGGATGATGTGATGTTTGATAAGGTAGCAGAAGCAACTACCTCCAAGCAAGCTTGGGACATTTTACGAACTTCTTTTCAAGGAGAAGAAAAAGTACAGAAGGTGCGATTGCGGATGTTGCGGGGTGAGTTTGAGATGATGAAATGAAGGAGACGAAAACAATTGTTGATTATTCCTCACTAGTAAAATCTGTCGTAAATCAAATACGGCAGTATGGAGAAAAAATTGAAGAGTCGAGAATCGTTGAGAAGATTCTACGATCGTTACTATCAAAGTTTTACTATATAGTAGTAGTTATCGAAGAGTCAAGAGATATGAGTGCAATGGCGGTTGACGAAGTTGTTGGATCATTGCAAGGACATGCGGAGAGATTAAATAGATAAAAAGAAGAAACTATTGAGCAAGTCTCAGCGGTAAAGGCATCGTTGCGAGAAAACGAAAACTGATATTATAGTAAATCTAGAAGAGGACGTGGAGGAAATGGTAGAGGAAAAGGACGTGGAGGAAATGGTAGAGGAAAAGGACGTGGCAGAAGTCAGCAATTCCCAAGAGCTGAAAATACTGATGTAAATAATCAATCCACAAGAGGCAGAAGCCGTGGACGAGGACGAGGAAGAGGAAACTGGAGATAGAATGATGGATGAGATAAGTCGAATGTGCAATGCTACAATTGCTAAAACTATAGCCCACTATGCATCAAAACGTAGGAGTCCTCCTATGCAAGTGAAGGAAGCTGCTAACAATATACAAGAAGAGGATGTCAGTGATGAGGTAGTACTAACTCGTGAAGGTGAACATTGTCTGGAGAATAACATATCATACCTTGACAATGGAGCAAGTAATCATATGTGCGAAGAAAAGAAACTTTTTGTTAATCTGGACTAGTCTTTGAGCAGAAATATTGTATTTGGGGATTCTTCAAAAGTTCCCCTTAAAGGAAAAGGAATCATTCTCATTCATCTAAAGAATGGGGATCACCAATTCATAAGCAATGTCTACTATGTTCCAAACATGAGAAGCAATATTTTGAGTTTGAGACAATTGCTAGAGAAAAACTACTAAGTTCGCATGGTGAATAGGAAGTTGTTGCTGCTGAATGACAAGAAGGAAATGTTAGCAAGTGTTCCGATGTCAAAGAATTGGATGTTTGCACTTAACATCAAGACCGATATGGCTAAATGTTTAAGGACTTGTGTGAAGGATACTGATTGGTTATGGCATTTGAGGTTCGGACATCTCAACTTCAAAGGACCAAAGTTGATGAGCCAAAAGAAGATGGTACATGGCCTTCCCCCAATTGATAAACCCCACTAACTTTGTGAAGGATGTCTTGTTGGAAAATAATCGAGAAACAGTTTTCCAAAAGAATCTATGTCAAGAGCAAAGAGATCACTTGAGCTTATCCATGCCGATGTTTTGCGGACGATGAAACTAGTTTCATTGGGAGGCAATAAACATTTCTTGCTATTTATTTGTGATTATATCCAAAAGACATGGGTTTATTTCTTGAAGGAGAAATTAGAAGTATTCGGAGCTTTTAAGAAATTCAAGGCGTGTGTTGAGAAAGAAAGCGGCTATTACATCAAGGCCTTAAGATCTGATAGAGGGGGAGAATTCACATCCAATGAATTCAATAGATTCTGCGAGAATAATGGAATCCGCCATTTCTTATCAGTCGCAAGATCGCCTCAACAAAATGGAGTTGTAGAAAGAAAGAATAGAACGGTGATGAACATGGTGAGAAGCATGTTAAAGAATAAGAATTTTCCCAATGAGCTATGGGCAGAAGCCGTTGATTGTGTTTTGTATGTCTTGCATCGGTCCTCGATAACAAGTGTTTTAGATATGACACCCCAAGAAGCATGGAGTGGGAGAAAGCCCAATATCTCTCACTTTCGTGTTTTTGGAAATGTAGCACATGTACATATAGCTGACGAAGAAAGGAGAAAACTAGATTATAAAAGCAGAAAATACTTGGTCGTGGAATATTCAAAATTTTCTAAATGTTACAGATGTTTGATCCTGATATAAGAAAGTCAATCATAAGTAGAGATGTGACTATTGATGAAGAAGCAATACGAGATTAGAGAAATCATGAGCAGAAGAATTACAATTTTAACCTTTCACAATGGATGAAAATAGCGAGCATGAGCTAGAGGAACAAGCCACAATATCGATGATGAATAGTTCGATTTCAAGTGCATCTCTTGAACAAGGAGAAAGCTCTAGTGAAAATTCTAGAGAGAGGTCAAGAAAGTTCAGATGCATTGAAGATCTTTATAATGTCACAAGAGATATCAGTGAAGAATTAACTCTTTACCGTCATCATATTGATAGTGAACCCATTGATGCTGAAGAAGCAATGAAAGATGAGAGATGGAGAAAAGCCATGGAGGAGGAGATTTAGGCAATTGAGAAGAGTAAGACATGGGAGTTAACTAAACTTCCAACAGACAAAAAGCCCATTGGTGTTAAGTGGGTATGTTAGGAAAAGAAAGATGCTAATGGAGAAATTGTACGACATAAGGCAAGATTAGTTGCGAAGGGATATAGTCTATAACCCAGTATTGACTATGATGAAGTTTTTGCAGATGTCGCAAGGATGGAGACTATCAGGCTAGTGATCACAGTTGCTGCTCAAAATGGATGGAAAATCCATCAAATGAATGTCAAGTCGAAGTTTCTAAATGGATACTTGGAAGAGAAAATTTATTTCTAACAACCTCTTGTTTACATTATCAAAGGGCATGAAGAAAAAGTGTTGAAGCTGAAGAAGGCACTGTTGATCGCAAGGTTTTGACTTTACTAATTTAGAGGGCTTTATATTCGATGATGAAGCCAAAAACCTTGTTCTCCACTCTTCTACCGATAAGTTAAAAGTTCAAAATACGAACAGGTGTTGTCAATACCGCTTATCAAAATAGAAAAATGGTGACCATTGCATTGATGTAGTTTCGATGTAGTTTTAAAAGTTATCGATTCCATAGGGAAAGAGCCAGTTCTAAAGACCAATAAGAGTTACGGGGTAACGAAAATATGGAATTTATATTAGAGAGGTTTGGATGATAGACGGATGAATGGATAGATGTATGAACAGATTAGAGAAGATGTAAAATATAGAGATATTTCTACGAATAAGTTTAACAGAGAAAAACATGCAAAATCATCAAGAATATTTCGTGCATTAGATAACTTCAACAAATAAGGTTCTAGACACCCTAATATTCAATAATTCAACGCTTCACGAGATAACTTTTCTAAGTTTAGGGTTAACGAATTATGACACTTATAAGAACTTGGATAGCAATATTACTATGCTTAGTACGGGTCGCTCTCACATAGCCATATTTAGCAAGTTACCACTCAAAATTTTTTGGCTCACTAAACAGCGTTATAATCACAAATCCAGTGACTATACACAATCTTGTTAACCCAGAAATCACTCTTAAAGTTAACTCGAAAGTATATAACTTGATTAATATAAATGACGCAAAACGAATTACTCGTTATGACACATAGACATATCATAAACTTTGAAATAGAAACTATAAGCAGAAAGCAAAGTAAAGTGGTAAGGTATGCAAGTGAAAGCTAAAGTTGATCAAACCGTATCCACTCTTTAATGGGAGTTGTTAATTCCCGCAATTCCTGCGTCTACTTTGAATCTGGTCTCGACTAGTACAGAACCTCCACTAGGATGCTATTCTTTGTGAATTTCGAATAAAAGAATGTTGAAGAATGAAAACTTTTATTGATAAGTGCTTTGCAATTACACTTATACAATAATTGCTCAAATTTGTGTAGAAATATAGTGATCGAAATAAGAATCGAATCACTTATACATTTTTCTCGCTAAGACTTTGAACGTAGTAAAATCTAGATATTACACTCACTATCTATACATGCATACTATCATTCAATGCCTTTTATTCATGCCATAACACCATGCCACGAAATTGGTGGGTCTTGAACCTTATTTATAGAGTACGAAAGGTTGCGTTCATCCAAACGAAGAGCCATATCCATTGGCGAAGAGTTGTATCACTTCATTTTGATTGGATGCAAAGATTCATCCTCATGCACAATGGAAAGGCATCTTTTCATGATTGGTTGACTTCTAACATATGTCTTTTCGGTTGGTAGTTGATGGAGGTTGATCATTCTTATCCGGCAGAAGAGTTGACAAAAAATCGTTAAGGTCGCGACAGCGAATGTATATCATGATCGTGAATACTTTGTTGGCAACTTTCTGTTGTGAAGGTTAACAAGTCACGACCGCGATATATGTGTCACTATCGTGACATGACTTTTTCACATGATTCCTCTTTGCGATTTCTATTGATCTTTGACATCTTCGATCCTTTACCAATTCCTTAAGTTCCACGCATCTTTTTACACATTTTTCACTATTTTTCCATAGAATTCCACTTTTTTCATTTTACTTCCAAGATTTACCTAGTACCTGCATTTGCATAAAAACAACTACATACCACGTGATATCTTTTATATAAAGTATAGAATGACTTAAACCAAAGTGTTTAATGTTTGAAAATATTATGATTATAAGTGTCAATATACACTTATCACATACCATATACTAGATAAATACCACATTACTACCAATGCTAGATAAATACTAGAAAAATACCACATAGTATGTAAATTCCATGCAAATACTAGAAAAAACCACATTTCTACCAGAAATGAACCTGTAATTACCACATTACTTCCAATACTAGATAAATACTAGAAAAATACCACATATTACATAAATTCCATGCAAATACTAGATAAATACCACATTACTTCCAATGCTAGATAAATACTAGAAAAATACCACATACTAGATAAATACCACATTACTACCAATGCTAGATAAATACTAGAAAAATACCACGTAGTATATAAATTCCATTCAAATATTAGAAAAAACCACATTTCTACCAGAAATGAACCTGTAATTTTCAATTACTTTCATTTTCATATATAATGAAAAATTTCATATGCACAGCAAAGTGATTGTATTCTGTTTTGAACAAACCCAAAAAATATAAAAAATATTCTAAAAATTCTGTTGCATAAAAAAAAATTCAAATTGGTAGCAAAGGTTTTTAGCTATCAAGCATATCAATGAGGGTTCTACAGATTTCATTAACACTCACCGTGTTCTCTTTCACCTTTGTACATCCATGCATGAACAAACTGAAAGCAAGCCTCCTCCTTTTTTGCCAAATATTAAAATCTTTAGGCATTTGCTTCCCCACGATCTCAAACTCAAAATAGCTCAATACATACACCCCGCAATCACTGAAAAAATAAAAAAACAAAGGAAAATATAGAATTTAACAACCTCAAAACCAGATTCGTACCAGTTAACAACTAGAATGATTCTAGAAGAAACACAGATTGCTCGTTAAGCTGATACCTCAAAAACATGAAAACTAAGAAACTACCAGTCAACTACCATATGAGTTCATTTAACAAAAAAATGCAAAAAAATAAATAGAAAGTGAAACATAAAAAAAATTCATAAATCCCACAAAAGGTCAAAAACAAGATTTTCCTTTGGGATGCAACTAAAATTTTAACATCTAAAAAAATGACTAAAGGTAAAAACTAGATTATTACCAGACAAATACCAAAGATGTCAACTAGAGTGACTACAGATGAAAACCTTATGTAACTTCATATTTTAAGCTTATAAAAAAATCTTATTACTATTTCAATACCAGATAACTACCAGATAATAAAAAATTAAGGGAGAGTAAAAAACATAAAACAAAATCATTAAAGGGATCAGGGATTAGAAAAGACTGAAAAACTAGTTCACTATCAGATAAAAATAGAAAATTTAGTAGAAAGAGAGATGAAAAAAATGAAGAGATAATTAGTTAGGGTGTACAATTACCATTTATTCTGTTGAGGCAAGTCTTCGACAAGTTCAATATCTAGCATTTTCTGCGGGTCGACGCCCATGTAGACGGGGTTTTCAATGACTTGAGCATTTAGCCATAGATCAAATTTATTGATGTATTAAGGAATGATTCTAGCAATTCGGGGTTGCAGCAACCATGGTTTCGTCAAACTACATCCTATTCCTCAAAGAGTCATATACATACAACTTGGGCTCATCGACTTGAAACCTAGAAAGAGCCCAATGATCTTCCCCTGCCATAAACAGTATGTACACGCGCTTCACCAACTCCCATGCCTGGATGCAATGCATGCCTATACCCATGATCCAATTTGCAATGGGATCATCACCGTTAATAATCTTATCAAGCGCAGACCCGCTAACACCAAAGTCTAAAGCGCCAATGGCCGTCTTTGCATAACCCTCAAATGCCATATCAACAGTGATGAAGTCATTCGTGATTCGATCACAGTACTTCCCTTTCTTCCTCAAATAGTACAAGCAAAGATCGAGGTGTTGCATATAAAATAAAAAAACAAATAAACAAACTAAAAAACATAAAAAAAATTCTAAAAATTATATTGAAACTAAAATCTGTGAACTAGATAAATACTAGATAAATACTAGTAGTTCTGGTATTTAATAGACAATATACAGAATTGGTAGCCAACTAGTAAACAACTGGTAAACACCAAAACTTTTTAAAAAAGATATAAAAAGCAAACGGTAGAATGCTAGTATATATTTGGTATTCACCAGTATACCACATTTTTCTCTAAAAAAAATTCAACAAAAAAAAGATGTTAAACTTACATCACTGGCGAGGTAGATTCTAGGAGTGAACAACTCATACTAAAATGTCTTTTTTGCAACATCCAATGCATTTAATTTGAAGCACCGGATCTATTCATTCTTCTTTGAGAACCATCTGTGATCCACACTAATCACATGATGAATTTAAAAATCATCAGCCTCATCATTTTTTTAAAACAAAAAAATAACATGAAAAAAAAAGGAATAAAAAGAAAAAAAATGTAACAAAAACCTACAGATTTTTATTGCGAAGCTTCCCAATGGACAAATAATGATCAAAATCCATAACCAAATCCTCATCAGTAGGCTTAAAACGCTCCCCAATCATCGCATAGTCATCAAGAACATATGCATCGTAAATGACTCGCTTTTTAGCATCAGAACCAAAATCCTGTGTAAATGGGGATTTTGTTGCAGTTGACGATTTTTTAGTTCTCTTCTTCAGAACTTCCTCGCATTCTACCACCATAACCTGTTTCCCCTTTTTCGTTGCCGCTCTCTTCTGGCGCAACTCTGTTGCCTTTATAGCTTTGGTAGCTTCCTATGAAGCATCGAAAAGGAAAAAAGACGTAATTAGAAGAAAATGTTAAAAACGATATCACTACTAGAAAATTAAAAAACCAGTAAGTCAAAAGAAATTCGAAAACATGGATACTAGAAAACTGCCACATCACTACTAGACCATACAATTTTAATGATCACAAATAAGATTATCAAAACACAGATTCTTCTAAGAAAATAAATACTAGATTCCTACTAGATAAATACCACACAAGATCACTTTAGCAAACAAAACAAGAAAATGCATAATCCTGTAAAAAGACTAAAAATCTGAGACTTCAATAACATAAAAACTTGATTACTACCAATTAAATACCACATAAAAATCAGAAAATACTTCAAAAAACAATTCTTCTCAAGTTCAATTCAGTGATCACAAAAATGGATTAACACAAACATTTCTATCAAATAAAAAATTTAACAACTACAAAAATAGATTCCTACCAATTGAATACTAGATTAGTTCATTTTGCAAAAAAAAATAAAAAACAAGACAAAAGGAAAATCAACAACCTAGAAACTAGAAAATTACCTCCTCACTACTACACCATACAATTTTAATGATCACAAATATTTTAATTAATTATCAATAAAACACATTCAAACTTAAACGCACCTCTTCATCAGCTATCTTCTTTGCATAATTAGATTCAATCTGGTCAATGATAGTAAGTTCACCAGTGCTGATCAGAATAGGAGATGGCACCTGGTAAAAATAATTGAATTAACATTTGAATAAAAATAAAAAAGTGAAAAACCGAATAAAAAAGACTTAAAAAATACAAAAATTTATAAAACAAAAATACATACCACATCCTTAGCAAGGCACTCAATTCCAATCGCAGCCTCCAACTCGTTCTCATCTATATTTTCCAAATGTTGGACACCTGCTTTTACTGGATCAGCTGAAGTTTTATCTCTCTATGTACTCGGGGTAAGCTCTTGACTGCTTGGTGTCAACAACTGAAAAGTTGGTGTAGTTAGACTCGCCCATTTATGCTTATTACGGCGTGAATAATGAATCATCATCGGCGACAACTCCTCCCTGCTCGGGCTAAGGGTTGACAAGTTCTATTTTGCGATTTCTAGTATCTCATCCCATCCATCAGCCTTTAAACCCTCGTGTTGAACAATGGCAGCCTCTGATTCAGTAATTGACACTGCTGCTATTCCAATATTTGTCAACCCAGGGGGTTGTTCCTTCGCAATCTCAACACCTTGTCAAAAAAACATGACATGTATCAATCATTATTACCTACTAAAATTGTAGAAACTTTAACATGAATTAATATATAATACTAGAATTCTACTAGTTAACTACCGATTGCAATACACCACAAAAAACTAGTTTGATAAGAAATAAAAACTAGACATGTTAAGTAAAGTTTCATACCTCGCCTCCTTCTTGAACTAAACATCCTTCCAATCTTACTTCTTCAGCATGCTTAGTAACAAAATTTTCTATTTGAGTTACCTGGATTATTTTAAAGAATATATTAACTATTAATACATCATTTCCAGAAAAAAAATAAATAAAAAACAGTCCACCAATAATTTCCTAAAGTACGCATTTCACTCCCAACAGCATATTAGTCTTCACTCCCTAATCGTGTGATTAAAACATCATCATAACCACCAACCTGAAGCTTCCAAACAACTGGAACCTGAAAAAAGATCAAAAAATAAATAAAATATTAAAAATCTAATTACATACCTTGAACATTCAACATTTCATGTAAAGCACTAGCAATTTACTAGTTCCTTAATAGTTAAAACCAGGTTTATAATTTTTTAGAAACCCTAGGTTCCTACCAGATATATACCAGATTATTGCTAACCAATGATAAGTGTATAATTACACTTATTATCATATTAATTTTATACACTAAACACTATAGTTTAAGTCATTTTTATACTTCATATAAAAGCGTGGTATGTAGTTGTTTTTGGTGCAAATGCAGATACTAGATAAATCTTGGGAGTAAAATGATCTAAAGTGGAATTCTATGTAAAAAGAGTGAAAAAGGTGCAAAAAGATGCGTGAAAATTAAAGATTTGGCTTAGGATCGATGATGTCAAAGATCGGTAAAGTTACAAGGAGAATTCTAAAAAAAAACACATTTCATGGTCGTGACAACCATTAGCAGTCGCGACTTAGTATTCTTCAGAACAAAAAATTACCAAACAAGTATTCACGATCGCGATATGTACATCGCGATCGCAACCTGGATGGTTTTTTGGTCAAATCTTCTTAACTACCAACCGCTAGATAAGGATGATCAGCCACCATCAACTACCAACGAAAAGACACCTTTTGGAAATCAACCAATCATGAAAAGGTGCCTATCCATTGTGGATAAGATTAAAAATTCTAAACCAATCACAATGAAGTGATGTAATCTTTCACCAATGGACACAACTCTTTATATGGATAAACACAACCCTTCAAACTCTATAAATAGGGCTCCAAACCTCACAAATTTCATGGCATTGGAATTAGAAAAAGTGAGAGATATAGTGTGTATAGAAAGAGAGTAAAATTATCTAGTTTTCGCTACATTCACAAGTGTTAGCGAGAAAATGTATAAGTGATTCGAATCCTTATTTCGATCACTAGATTTCTCTACATATTCGAGCGATTGTTGTATAAGTGTAATTGTAAATCACGTATCAATAAAAGTTTTTGTTCTCCAATATTCCTTTGTTCGATATTCACAAAGAATAGCATCCTAGTGGAGGTTCTGTATGAGTCGAGACTGAATTTAAAGTAGACACAGGAATT
>CATIWQ010109272.1:0-59316 GCA_949673415.1 Euphorbia schlechtendalii
AAAATAAAGTAATAATTGAAATGTGTTCTTCAAATTAAAATGTATAATTTGTAATAACAAATTTAGATTGAAGCTGAGTCATGTCCTCAGTTTCGTAATAAATGTAATAATAATGTTGGTCAAAGGAATCGTTTTATATTTGTGTGTGTGGTTGTATTGATCGAATCAATTCCATCACTGTCAATATCTTACATGATGACCCAATTAACAGGGTAATGCTTGACAACAATATTTTATATGATGACCCAATTTACAGGGTAATGTTTGACAAGATATTTATTGTTTGCAACAAACTCAAATTAAAATATTATGTTGATGATATAATGAAACAAAAACTTGAATTAACGCCTTGCAATGTGATTTATCTGGACCCCTGCCCCTCACAGTTTCATCCTCCATTCTATCCTTTTCTTTTATCACGAATTTCATTTTTCTAATAAAGTTCACGACTTCTAACTTTTACTTTTAAAGTTGATAAAATCGAACTTACACCATATTATCATACATGTGGTCACAAGTTTTTCATACCTCGTTTATTAGACATGTATATTTAATTTCAACAAATGTTTGAGTGCCTCAATTAAGCACAAGTTATCAAGGATACGAGTAAAAGCCTTTCATTCCATATTACAATTGATACAATTTATTATTTTAATCACAACAAATTGATTGTGTGGATGAGTCCACAAAGCATATGTTCAATATATCATAGCATGGTAGATATTCAAGTCTTATTGTAATTTCAAAAAAGGTACATGGTTGTTTAGTAACCAAAATCACTATCAAGATTTCCTAATATCAACTCATACAATTGTTTCGGAAAAGTTAATTTAAACAATTCAAGACCTAAATAGAATCCCAAAAACTAAACCATGCATAAAACAATTTCGGACACAAATACACTAAGCAAAACCCATTTGCCATATGTTGATTATCGTTTGATAATTATGAAAGGAACAAATAATAGTCGACAACTGTCACATGCATGTACGTAAAAACCTCTGTAAATTGATACTCGATAAATTAATAACCTCGATAAAATTAATAATTTGTTCAAATCCAACTTGAGACCAGTACAAAATTGGACCCCGATCAATAAAATAATAAGATAATAACTTTTTTGAAATCCCAATGTATATATATTGATTCTAACGAAACTATAAATTAATAATTACTAAAAGATTCTAAACTTTAAGATTATCTAGTAAAAAATGAATCCATAATTACTTGTTTTTTTGTTGAACTTCAAATGAAATTTATATTGAGTTCATCTTTAAATCTCCTCATTGCAATTAAGAATTGGGGCATTGTCTTCTCGTATTACAACATAAAGTTGTGAAGAGTTGTTGCCGCTTGCAATGCTTCTTTCCGAGTAACCGGTTTCAAAGCTATTGAATCATCCTCAACTTCGTCATTGGCGGGATTTTGAATGGTATCCCCACAATTTCTTCAATGCTTTGAACCTCGTAACATTCGTCATTTTCACCAGGATAATCTAGCAAGTGATTGACATCCATTTTGTAATTTATTTTTTGGTACCATGAACTAAATTTTTACTTATTAAAAAACAATGAATTAGACAAATTCAATTAATTTGTGAATGTACATTGGACTTGGAAATTTAAAGAATATACGTAAAACCTCTTCAAATTAATAAATTATCAATTTATCAATATAATAATATCTCGCTAAATTAATAAAATATCTCGGTCCCAACATTATTAATTTATAAAGGTTTTACTGTACAATGTTAACTCAAATCATATATTCTGAACAGTGAGAATAAACTCTATAAGGCTTTGATTGAAAGAAAGTTTTGTAGGAATAATAAAGGAAAGAAAATGAAAAGATGAAAATATAAGAGAGAGCATTTGAAAGAAACACAAAGAATGGTGTAAAATGGAATGAGGATGAGTTTTTAAAATAAAGTGAGTAGATAAATTACTCAAATATCACTACTTGTTAAGAAAATTAAAAAATAAGTTACTAAAAAAAGGTAAATAAATAAATTAGAAGCACAATAGCCTTCCTCCCACGTTCCATCGAAAAGAGAGAAACAAGATGCCGTGAAAATCTATCCAATATTCATCCTTCTTCCTCCTAAGCATGAATTTTGGACTCCTTTCCTTTATGTTCAGAATCCCATTTCCAAGCAAAACCTAAGCAAACAAAAAAAATCATAGCATAAAACCTTTTATCTTTTAAGATCTACAAAGTGAATTTGAAACATTCTTATACTTTCAAAACAAAATTAAAGTTAATAATAATAAAATTATTATAAAACATCTAAAGTTGTAACTATACGAACATCTGAAACCTTTGTTTTCTATTTGGAGGGTGAATAAGCTCTAAAACACATGTAAATTTTCCTAAAATGCATCAAACTAGGCTCGAGTGTATAAAAAATTACTCCTGCACTCTAACCTATTTTGACGCATACTAATTATTGGAATAAACTCTAATATAATAAGTAAATTTTCCTTTAATTCCTTCTAGTTTGTAAACCGGATACAGAAAATTTGGACATGCATCATTTAGGATTAATTTAAAAGTTAGTAAAAAGAAAGGTCGTAAAAAATCAGAGAAGCGAAAACGCTGACTAGCACCGCTGTCAACATCAACATCAAATTCAGAAACATAAAAAACAGCCAAAATTCTAAACCAGTTCTTCCTCCATCATCATCATCTTTTCCCTCTCCCTCTACACACTTCTCCTCTCTACTTCCAATCATACAATTCTCAGAACATACTCTCAAAGGTGCTCTTTTTTTCTTTGCTCATTCTCGCACATTTCTCGTTCCTTTCCACTGCTCTATCATTTTCTTTGTCTTTTTAAAAAGTCGATGATTATTGTAAAAAAAAAGACTGTTGACTTTCCTCCTCCTCTCCCTTTTTTTTTATTCTTTATATGGTGGATATGCTTTTTTCTCGTTTGATTTTGTTATATGGTTCAATTTTTTTTTAGTTTTTTTTATTCTTTGATTATTTCAACTCTTAGACTAATGTATGACTTTCTATGGTGGATTTAAATGATATTGTTGGAGATGTTGATTTTGACTGTAATTTATTTGATTACTGTATGACGGTACTAATAAGTCATGCTGACCTCTGTATGAGCTGAATTTTGGTTACATTCAACTTAAATGCATCTTGTTTGACTGCTACATGATTCCCATGTGGGTATTTTGCTCTTTTGATTTTCAACTTCTTTTCAGATCATAGATGATGCTGATTTAGGCTTTGTTCTTTTTAAACTCGGGTGGAATTCTTGATTAGGTTTTCGTGTTGTTATTCTTGTCAATATTATCTTCAAATTTGAAGGCGTTCAAAGGATCAAACTTTCGTATAAGACCATTGATTGAGGCTGTTGCTTTTGATAATTTCAGCTTCTGATTGCAAGTCCAATTCGAGGCTGCTCCTAGATTTTCCCTCCTTCTGAGCCATTATTTTGATCCCACACTTTGTTGTTTTGAAAATAAATGGAACAAAGAGAGGAAGAAAGCTGGAGGGAAATAGCGAGGAAGATGCTTCCTCCCGGGGTTTCCCTTCCGGAAGATACTAATCTTGATTACTCCATTGCAATGGAATATGAAGGCCCACCAGTTTCTTACATGGTTCCCAAAGTTGAACCTCTTGATGTAGGTTCGTGTGCTATCCCAACTGCACAAACTCTTTCTGAATCACACAGATTTGATCAGAATGTAGATCCTCCAGTAATTGAACCAATACCTTTGCCAGTGTCTCGTTTTTTTGGTGTCACGAGTTCCCCTATTCAAAGTCCAAGATTTTCAGCAAGCTCCGAGTCAGTAGTTTCTGTATTGCAAAACCTCGACTTTTCTTCAGCTTCGGGGTCAGCCTCTCCTGGTTCTGTCCATATTCCTACTTCTCGTCCTTCTGAACAAGTGGTTAATGAAGCAAAGAGAGTACCGGTTGTTACATTTAATACTGTTGATAGATCAGAAAGGAAAGATAAAGATGCTGGCCTCGAGAAGCCGTTTTATCCTGACTATGTTGGGGTCTCCAAAGGAAAAAAAAAGAAAAAGTTTAGAGTATGCTATAGATGTGGAAAAGGAAAGTGGGAAACCAAGGAGTCATGCCTGGTCTGCGATTCCAAATATTGTAGCAATTGTGTGCTTAGAGCAATGGGATCGATGCCCGAAGGGCGTAAATGTGTGACCTGCATTGGTCAGGCCATTGATGAATCCAAGCGGACTAAGTTAGGTAAACATTCAAGGGTATTATCAAGATTGCTCAGTCCTTTGGAAGCTAAGCAGATAATGAAAGCAGAAAAAGAGTGTTTTGCTAATCAGCTTCGACCAGAGCAGTTGATTGTGAATGGATTTCCTCTGAAACCAGAAGAGATGGCAGAATTACTAGGATGTGCACTACCTCCACGAAAATTAAAGCCGGGTAGATACTGGTATGATAAGGAATCTGGTCTATGGGGAAAGGTGTGCATATTCTCCACAATATCTGCTAATTGAGTTTCTTAAAGCTTCTCTAACTACACTAGTAGGATTATATTTGTGATCTCTTCCAGATTATATACATGATCCGAGTTTTTATTATGTCTCAATTTGATTATTTATCAGGCAGGAGAAAAACCAGATAAAACCATCAGTTCAAACATAAATTTCACAGGGAAGCTCAGTCCAAATGCAAGCAATGGAAATACCAAAGTTTATATTAATGGTCGAGAAATCACCAAACTTGAACTGAGAATACTAAAAGTAAGTTCACTTGTTTTCTGTAAGTTGGGTGTGAGCTCAAGTGTTATCTGTTAGTGATATATTCTTGTCTTGGCTCTAGATGTCAGACGACGCGTCTAAGATGGAAAATTTTGCACTTCGGGTCTTAGTAATAGAGGAAAAATGACAGTAACAAAAATTCTTTGTTCGGCTCAATGTTATGTTTATGTTTATTCTCTGTGGAAAAATGTAATGCAGTTATCTGAAATTTTTGTCTTCTATTTTTTACTGAATTCGCTGAAAGTTTACATTAGTTTCCTTATCTGTTTTTTTTCTTGGACCCCACTTGCCTATGTTGCAGCAAATGCTTGGGTGTATCATAAATTGGTAAACTGAAGTCTGACTAATTCTATAAGTGGCAAAAATAATAAAATTTGAGATTTGTTTGAATTTATAGCTAATATGAATCTAACTGCATATCGTAATGCCTCCAGCTAGCAAATGTGCAATGTCCACGTGATACTCATTTTTGGGTGTATGACGATGGTCGTTATGAAGAGGAAGGTCAGAACAATATAAGGGGAAACATATGGGAGAAGGTATATGCTGGAAGGCTCACATTAAATCCAACAAAACAGATCTTAAAACTGTAGTTTCATAATGAAACATTGTGGAATTTCTTTTTGCTAGACAGGCCTCAACAAGGTTTGTGTGTGCACTTTTCTCTTTGCCCGTGCCACATGGTCAGCCTCATGGGCACAGAGATGAGACCAGTAACTATGTTACTGTTCCGAATTATTTGGAGCAACGAAAAGTACAAAAACTTCTTCTGCTGGGTCTTCCAGCCTCTGGAACCAGCACAATTTTCAAGCAGGTATGGGCTTGTCTTTTTGCAGCTTTGTTCAAACTTTTTATCAGATTTTTATTCTACTTACTTTGCAAGTATATTAACCTTCTTTTTTTGTGTGTGAACTAGAAAGTAAAAATAAACATAAAATAGATGCACGGAAGTTTTCATTAATAGCTTCAACACATAAAACTGTTTGCAAAAGCATCTTGATGTTTTCGTTGTTCACTCAACAGGCCAAATTTCTGTATGGGAACAAGTTTTCTGAAGAAGAACTTCAGGATATAAAGTTGATGATCCAGAGCAATATGTATAGATATCTTAGCATTTTGCTTGATGGAAGGGAACGCTTTGAGGAGGAAGTCATGTCTAGGATGAGGGAGCTAAGTATTGAGGAACAAAATTCTGAGGGAGGTAAGATTTTGATTCTTTTTCGCTGTCTTAACATAAATTATCATGTGTATGTTTCTCCACTTACTCGCTCTGTTTTCTTTCATTGATGACTTGATGTTGTTCCAAAATAATTTCAAAAAGCCATTTTCCGTGAAGTGTTTAAATTTAATCGCTTCTCCCTTGCCACCGCCTCTGATTGTGATTTAGTGTTCGTAATCTGTGACGTGATCACGACACGAACAGACACAAATTGACACATTTAGGAATAACCAGTAATAAATACGAAATGATAAACCTGTATTGGTGATTCTCAACATATAGCAAAGAGTCAGAGTAACCAGGATACAAAAGGACTCTGAAGTAAAAAAAAAATGCTGAAGACAAATATATGCTGTAGAATAGCCCAGTCTAACTCTAATCTAAAAGTTATGAGACCCAAAAATGTATACTCTGAAGGTGCCGCCTACCTACCATAGTAAAAAGCCTGACCATGAGTCCCTTGATATTATAACTAGTAACTGTCCTTGATCTCTGTTATCCCATTATATCTGACCTATTTTTTGCTGGTTGGAGTTTCCAACAGTATAGTGCATTGTTTTTAACTGCCGATATTGTTGCATTTTATCATATTCTCAACTTTCCGTACCTTGGTTGAAGTGAGAGAAGTTCTTTGATATTTTTTTTTGGTAACTAGAAGTTCTTTGATATTAGTGCGAGTAAGATAGAATTTTATGGCTTCAGATTTTGTATTCACTCAATACTGGAGGATTAAGGGAACAGGAAATGGATTATAGTGCAAACAGTGCCCTCAACTTGATAGGTTGGACTAAACAGTTCCATCAACTATGTTGCCAATTTGGCCCTCCACTCTTCACTCTGTTGCCAATGTAGTCAACGCACAAGTTAATGGGGAGTGGTCCAGAGAAGGTGGAGTGCCTATTTGATGACAATAGTTAATGGGGACTCAGTTGTCCCAACGTTGCCAAGTTGAAGGTGCTTTTATATTCTTTTTCCAAGAGAAAGGAAATATATTTGAAAATTAGGAGAGAAAATAATAAAGCAGATTCGCAGAGAGAAATTTTAAAGTTAGAGCTTCAATCATTTGCTTTGGAAGATAAACAAGTATATGAAATTTCCTATGAAATTCTATCCAGCTTGGATTTTGTTTTTGGAAGACCCTCTTAAATTTATGCAATTTTCCTCCACTTCCCAAAGAAGATGAAACTGAATTTCCTTAGCATTCCAGTAATTGCTTTTTTTCTTCTGTATAGATGATAAATTGGAGTTTGTGCAGGTAATTGTTTCCTACTATCCTGTTTTAGGTCTGCTATATGCTATTCACCATGAATATTAAGTAATTTTTGAGTGGCTTTTCCTGATATATATTAACCAGTTACCTCCAGGAGACTTATGCAAATTGGCTTCCAAATGCTAGCTGTTCGGACATTATGCCCCCAAACAATATTGATAGATAACTCTTATTAAATAGAAGAAAGAAAAGATGACACAAAGAGAACAGGAAAACTTATAGGAACATGGATCTGTGAAACAAAGTAAATCTACTTCCTTTCATGGGGGAGAGAGAGAGAGAGCAGAGGTTTGGGCATCCAAATCTCCCGTAACACATCCAAGTGCTTACAAAGAGGAGCGAGGGAGGGAGGGAACATGACCTCAAACTCTTACATGACTTGCATCTTTTTTGTTAAAGGCTATCTAAAAAGACTACTAGTGAATGTGTCTGTCATTCCCATGGTTTGAATGGGTTTGACATTATTCATGGATTAGAATACTTGTTACCTAGATGAAGGGATAAATAATGAATTATAGTTAACTCTAAAGAAAAACCATAAAACGGCTTTATTACTGAAATAGGAGTTCTGAAATAAATGGTTATTCAAATTTGTTCCAGGTGGAGAGGCTGATTCTTGTGAAACTAATCACTGCATCTATTCTATCAACCCGAGACTGAAACATTTCTCAGATTGGCTGCTGGACATTATTGCCACAGGAGATTTAGATGCATTTTTTCCAGCAGCAACTCGTGAATATGCTCCATTAGTTGAAGAAGTGTGGAAGGATCTGGCTATACAAGAAACATACAAGAGAAAAGATGAGCTTCATTTTCTTCCAGATGTTGCTGAGTACTTCTTAAGCCGGGTATTTTTTATTCGTTCCTTCTCTTTCCGATGTTTAATGATTTGATTTGAAATTCAAAATTGAAATCTGGTTCGTCTGATTTTCCCATGTTTTTGGGTCAATTTCATTCTGAATAGACATTTAAAAAATGAGAGTTGTAACGCAGGCAGTGGAAGTATCGAGCAATGAATATGAACCTTCAGAACGGGACATTGTGTATGCAGAAGGGGTCACACAAGGGAATTGTTTGGCCTTTCTAGACTTCTCACTAGATGATCACAGCCCTATGTCTGAAACGTTCTCCGATAATATGGAACCTCAGACACCACCTCTCACCAAGTAATTATCATTGTTTTAGTACATTTCTGATGCTGTGTATACTTGATCACTCATCGGCCATTCTGTTTTCAGATACCAACTAATCAGAGTAAACGGGAAGGGGATGAATGAAGGATGCAAATGGGTAGAGATGTTCGAAGATGTGCGTGTAGTTGTGTTCTGTGTTGCCCTCAGTGACTATGATCAGCCATGGCTACAACCCAGAGGCAGTGGCAGTGGCTCACAACTTAAAAACAAGATGATGCAATGCAAAGAGTTATTCGAGACAATGATCAGGCATCCTTGCTTCAAGGATACTCCTTTTATTTTGATTCTCAACAAACACGATCTCTTTGAAGAAAAGGTAAACCGGGTGCCTATTAGTAGTTGCGAGTGGTTCAGAGATTTCAGCCCTTTGCAGCCTCAGAGTAACAATCAGACACTTGCGAACCAGGCATATTACTACATGGCAATGAAGTTTAAAGACGTTTACGCTTCACTAACCGGTCGAAAGCTATTTGTGTGGCAAGCTAGGGCTAGAGACCGAGTAACAGTTGATGAGGCTTTTAAGTATGTAAGGGAGGTTCTGAAGTGGGATGACCAGAAAGAGGACAACTATTACGGTGGAGCCGATGACTCTTTCTATAGCACTGACATGAGTTTCTCACCGTTTGTTCGCCCACAATGATGTTATATTTGCAGTTGGCTTTGTAGATTGCAATAAAGGTGTGCGCTTTTTAATAAGCTCACTTGTTTATTTATAGTTGTAATCGTAATCTTAAAATTTAATGTAAATCAGAGTTAAAGGCTGCTCAGGCTGTACTTTTTTCTTGCACGTGAGAATTAAAGTTGATGTAGGAAAACTTAAATATAACTCACAGTAATAGATAGCCTTATTTTATCACATTTCAAGCATTTTGCCAAAGATACAATTTCAGCTCAGAGTTATTTAGATACATATATAATCTCAGTCCCGGGAAAAATACAGTTGCCTATGCCCGATCGGCTTGCCTAAGAAACCATTGTTTTGTAATAACTGAAAATCCTGAAGGTATAATGTAAAACGTATTTACTTAAAAAAACATCATCAAATAATAAAAAAAGCTGTGACAGAAACCTATCCTTGTGTGTGTTGCTTACAGCCCTTGGGTCCAAAATGATGAGAGCCACGCCTCACAATCTTTCTGCACAAGTAACAATAATGCGTCTGGCATGCCCAGCACAGAATGTGATTATTATTGCCAACCTATAAAACAAACCAAGAAAATTAATCAAAACATGCCATCATTCCTTCACCATTCTATCAAGATTCATACTCATAAGCCGAGTTTGCAAATTCTGGTATTCCAACAGACAAATTCAGGATGTACACATGACTGTCTTAGTTATGACTCAAGCTGATTATTATTTGAGAGGGGAATAGAAAAATTTTTCTCGATTAGACAAATATCATGAGAAAAAACAAGCAATCACTGATTACATTTAAATGGAATCTAGCTTTTTATTATGCACTTCGATTTTGTCACATTGTTCAATTGGCAGAAGAATTTGGTCCGTGACATGCCAGTTACATTCGTTATTACACAATGAACAATATGCCAATACGTGTAATCTTTTTAGGGATAGATTTTCTACAGGGGCTAAACGTGCCAAAATGAAAGAGTACCATGCCAAGTAGATGAACTAAATGTGCAGTAAATAAAAGATGGGAACCAAAGTGATAACAGATAATGTCGAGTAAACCAATATCAATCTCAGTATCTGAAAGGACTAGTATTTAACTCACCTTTGCATTAATTTGACCACAACCAGGGCATGCATTACCAATACCATGCTGGCCAATGAGCTCAGCTTGAGCCTGAGCCATGATCTGGCGGGCATTTATCTGCTCCTCCCATCGTTGAATTGCTTCTTGAGGGAACAATTCACATTCTCCATCCCTTCACAGTAGTAGAAATTAGTTAATATGAAGGTTTCCTTTGGTTTATATAGTGATGTAAATATACACAATGGATCCCAACAATGGTCATGTACATGCTGAAATGAATTCTCGAACTAAACTTACTTAAAATGGTCATATCCATCAATTGCCTTGTTACAACGGTAGCAGAAGTACGCCCCACAATTATTACAAACCATTTTGTTGCAGCCTTCAGTTCTTGAGATTGCTATCTTACAGGATGGGCATTGCTTAGCATCACGAAGCACTTCCCTGACACTGAGAAGTTCATTTATTAGCTCAAGCTCCTTTTGCCGTCGTCCATTTCCAAGTTGAGGTGATTTCTGACGCGCCTGATAGGGAAAGTTCAATCAAAATAGCATGACGAATCTCATGAGAGAATTGGAAAACAATGGTTATAATAGGTTTATCTAGTACTTAACTAAGAAAACTCCAAGCTAACTAGATTAAGACAACAAATTGTAGTGCTACAAAGTTGGCTCATTCACAATATAAAAGTAGAAATATATAGATTTTCTAAGGCAACACTAATAAAGAACTTACTCAAATAGTTGATTAAGCATGTGAAATTGAGTAGAGTTCATAAAAACATAGGGTAATTTTACTCTATTTAGAGAAGGAAATCGAATTTGGAAATGAAGAATAATTTTTTAAAAAAAAAGCTTCAAAGAAGTTATTGATGCACTGTCTTGACAATTACAAATAGTGATTTCTCTTTCTCTCATCTAGAATGCATTATCATAATCTATACCAATACAGTGGAAGTCTAAAATCTCATCCCAGAAATAACATGTCTATTTGCGTGACTGTTTAGAGGAGCAAGATTGCAACCAAAAAATTAGTTAATTCTTATAGCTGCCACATCAGCTGATGTTATGCCAAAATTAATATGTGAACTATTTATTAAGGGGGATACTGCTGTAATTTGGACCAAAGCTATCATCGGAACTATTTATTCGTAATGTCTGTAGTAAATGAAACCCAACATTAGCGTAGCATCAGAAGACCTTTCCAACTACCAAACTAACCCCAAAAGCCAGAGCAATCATCAATAGAAAACCTTAATTGTCCTTGTTCATAATTTTTAAGACGCTCTGTTTGTTGGCTTCCCATAAAGTTGAAATTTTTTCCATTAAATACAATTTTCCTTGCCTTTATCAACAATATGAATGCACATCAAACATGGAAGAAGACAAAATACTTGAGCTGAGGGCATAAAGTTTACCTCTAAGAACTGAAGCCTTAATTCTGGTGTCAGACATTCTGCACCAACATGCCGCCGCTCTCTGCAAATTGAACAAAAGCTAAAGAAGCACTTGGAACACTGTGCATGGTGGTCTTCATCTTCTATGCAGGGTGTTTGACACCTTGGGCAATAAGCAACATCGGACATGGAATCTAGAGTTTTTTGCAACATAAGGGACTCCCACCGCTCATATTCTTCATCACCTAGTAATCGTTTTAACAAACCAGGTGGAATCATACCCCCACATTTTGTATCTGGACACTTGAGCTTATTCACAGAACCTTCCGAAAGATGAATGCCAGCATATTTCTTCATGCAGTTCAAACAGAAAAAATGATGGCAGGGTAGCCTGATGAAATCACTGCCTGTTCAGATAAATCAACAAGACCTATGATAAGATTGTATGAAAATTTTGAGTATACTTGTGCATGAAAAAATTTGGTCAAGTTTACTTCGGCAAATAAAAAAATTAAAGACCGCCCCCCCTTTCCAGTTAATTTTGTTCACTCTGAAACTCTTATCAGTATAGCCATATTATACATCATAAATAACTAAGTGTATGAACTACAAAATCCACATTAAACAAGTCAGGAGTTTAATTATATTAATAACTGAAGACTGATTCATAGAAAGATTGATAGATGTAAGCACCAGTGCTGCCTCGACACCATAACCACAATAACACGTAGACTAACATAATCACTCTTTAGAAAATTAAAGTTCAGATTTCTGGATATCTCTGTAGAACGTTATAACTATACCCCATTGATTCTGTCATTACCACCCTTCAAAATTGGAGGTGAAACAAAATCGACAAAAATTTTAATATTGGCACTGGATATTTACAACAGCAAATTCTAAAAGGCGAAACCAAAAGATGAATTACACTACAAGATTGAATAATTTCATCTGGAATTAGTGCTTCATAAATAAGAAACTGCACTGTCTTTCAGATAAAGATTGGTTAACCATTATATTATAGATCATACAAGTTTTAGAATAAGCTCAAAAGGAACTGCACGTACTTTTTAAATTAAATATACGAAGAAGATAAGCGAAGCTGAAAGAGGACATCACAACCTTTCCCCAAAAAAATGATGCAACCAGCCCACCCCAAATATTATTATAGCAAACAAAGAAATTGGTTACAAGATTGAATCAGGAACTGCACATTGCTTAAATAACGTGAAGTTTTTGAAGCATCGAATCATATAGTTCGGAGAAAATGAAAATTTCATTGATGAGTAATATTGACCATATGAAAAAGTAAGAGATTCTAACTACGGATATACATATAGTAAATGCTACATCTCTAAGATTTCTCCAGTACACCAGCTAGATATACAACAAATTCACATCTACAGACAGTATATTAAGGAAATACACTGCTTCTGGACTCCATGATAATACATATGATGTGACAATTAACAAAGTCCTTCCAACATAAAATCTTAGAACTCAAGATACAACATTAGGATGTCATTTTTGCACCCATTCACTACTGTTCAATACCACCCATTCTAACAGGTTGAGAAAATAAAATGAGAAGAAAAAACAAATAGCATCCTGACATAAGCTATTTGCCGTTTTCCGAATAAATATAACTATAGGTATATGTTTAATACCAGAAGATCAAAAAATGTAAACTGAATCAAAATTCTTATAAGTTCTTGACAAAACTCTGAAGGCACTGTCCCTGAATCCAAAAGATGGTTCAGAAAGGTTCCTATTGTAAGCAAAAGTCTTGAAATTCAAATGTGTGTACATATACATATCAACTTTTACTGATTAAAAGCTACAATTCATCGTTTGATCTTTTGGGGTGCTTGCCACAGCTGTCACTAACCCCCTTCCCTACTGGCATTAATATGTAAAACATAAGCAACACATACTTTTCAACTGCTAACTCTAACAAATAAGATAATGAAAGGAAAATATATGAGCAATACACAACTACACAAGATTGGATATTTTAAAATGAAACCCACACTTGTTCTTAATTAAGAAGCTAAAATTATCTCTTCCAAGTGAAGATTGAAATTACCAGCATATTCACTGTAACAGATGAGGCATTCATGCAAGTTTTGGAGAAAGTTTTCATGCCACTGCTCATCATTATAGTTCCTCAATGAAGGAATATCAACATCCAGGGAGACACCTGTTGGAATAGCACACCTGTCACCATCGTATTTCATTCCATAAGGACCAAGTGTCAATTCATTTTCAATCCCAAGATGAGAAAGAGAAGAATTCTGAAGCCAATCAACCCATTGATATATAATTTCTTGCCCTGGTTGTTCCATCCATATGGAGTCCAGCATAGAACAAAGGCTGGAAATCTTACAGAAATCCAACCATTGCACTGAAATGGTAAAAAGAGGAGGCAAGTGACTTGGGTATGATTTAGGTAGTAAGCATGTCATCACAATTGGTGGAAGATACTGGACTTTAAATGAATATATGAAGTCATCTGTAGTTTCTCTTTCAATGCTAAGATCACCAGTTGAATTGAACTTTGCCATGACCATAAATTCACTGGGTATGCTAAGATTGATGTAAATCTGCAAAAGCATAACAGTTTATGGATCATTAACTTTTCAGTCTTCCATACAACATGGAAAAATGGTTTCAAACAAGATAAGTTTGCAATTAACCTGAAACAATCGTAGCTCTCCTTGCTTGTGAAGCATAACAACATTATCCCCAAAAATAGACTCCATTGCAAGCAACTGCAGAACAATTAAGAATCAGAAGCAGCAAGGACAACAAAATCTCAATCAGTTCTGCAATGTCCAGATGCGGTCTCTTCCCCTCTCACTGTTCAGGGTCCTCGGGGTTACCTAGGTTTAGTTGGATAATCCATTGCACTATCTCAACTAGTTTCTTGCTTCCTCTTTCCCCATAATCACCACTGTTATTTGACCCTGTCAGATACACATTTTTGCCCTTTTCACAGTTCTATGATGAATCATGCTACATAATTTTAGCAATTTAAACCCCAAAAGTTATATTGATAAGCTATATAAGTGAAGAATATACTCAATCTAGCAAGAAAATAGCAGTTCATCATTCAGAAAGGAAACGTCAAGACTAAACATTTGTAACTACTTAAGGCAAAGTCAAAGGAAACAACAAAAGCGCTGGAATTCCAAGTTCAAGCAGATGGCATATTTTCAGTGGCAGCCAACCAATTAATCCACTCTGCTTGCATGTCTGAGACAATAACCAGTGCCAACTTCGAATTTGGAATCAGGGGTTAAAGAAGGTGTGTTTGCAGATAAAATATGAGGTAAATCCAGTGAACCTAGTTACTTCATTAGTTAATCTAACTATTAAATGAAATGTTTTTCATTCTTCCTATCATCAAAATAAAATCAAGAATTGACTTTTGTCACTTATTCGTCTCAAATGTTCAATCTTCAATTTAGCAATGTTACTTAATTTTCATTTATGGAGGTAGATTCTCTTATTTCAAACTTTCTAAAGGTATTCATTGCATCCACTTAAAAATTTACACATTGCTTCAAAGAGAAAAGTATAACCTAACTTTTCTTTCCTTTTTGAAACAACTGCAACAAGGGATTGAGACTTTAAACAAGCATTGCGTGGTGTGTTAGGATCAATAACTTCAGTGGAGCCCTCCGTATAGTATAAAGGAAAAGTATGCAAGGCACTTAAATGAGTTCTTTCTGACATGATAACAAACAGGCGACTACAAAAGCATTAAAAATCAAGAGCTCCACAGAATTTAAAAAATTACCTCATCCTCTTGCTGCTGATCATTGGCCATTAGCTGCTCTTGAGGCAATTCTGGCTCCTTCACACCTAAATGCAACTTTTCCAATATAGTGACAACATCATCTGCTTCATCTTCCGGTTCATAGTCTTCGCTTCTCTCTTTATTTGATTCAACGTCACGCTTTAGGTTAATTTCTAGTTCCCTAACCTCCTTATCGCTAATATTCAAAGAAGTGGCCTCAGAAGTCAAATTCAACAGCTGAGTCTTGGAAGAAGTTGGATCAAATTCTGGATTATTCGTATCATGATGAGAATTGTCCATAAATTGTTGACTGAAATCACGATTAGGCCTGGACCGTGGAACCCAGCAAGGGTTTTTCTGAGATTTAGTTCCGGAAGGTAGTTGGTGAGAAGAAATAGAAGGGAGAGAAGATGAATCCAAACAGAATTGCTGATCTGGTAGGTGTAATTGATTGTGAGAGTGGTTAGGATTATAAGTGGAGGAGTTTTGATACGAAGAATTGTGGTGTTTAGCATGTTAGTGTTTTTCTAAATTTTTTTTCAACCGAAAAACGTTACTTTTAAATAAAAAATAAGAAATAGGTAATATTTATATTTTTAAAAGTGATTTTTTTTAAATTTATTTTTTGATCAAATAAATTACAATATTATCCCTATATTATATTCAATACTTTTATAAAACATATATTTTATATTCTTTTCAAGATTCAACAACTTAAAAGTGACTTGAAATTCAATTTTAAAAGACTCTTTTAATGATTTAAAAATCATTTTACAGAAACACTTACTACTTATTTTTAAACTCCTTAAAAGTTAAAAAAACACTTTTAAGTTATAAATCACAAGTCATAAATTTGAAAAAAACACCCCCAAAGAATTCATTTGTATGTATTATAAAATTTTCATCCGTGAATATGTTAAAGGTGGTTTAATTTTTTTAAAATTTTTTTTTACCATGCCAACTCCTGCGAAACTATCCGACTTGTGCGATTTAGCTTATGTTAAGTGTTGGCCCTCATTTAATATATCATAATATTGCCCTTTATCATAATTCAGAGATAAAGAACGAGACCTACTTCAGAAAAACACCTCAATGTACAAGAATTTATGGCTGAATAATTTTTATGTTGTTATTATTATTTAAATCATTATTATATTATGTACATATTCTATCGCTAGCGTAATTAAACACTGAGAGAATTATACAGGTTTAATATATCGACATCTCCTAAACTTGTTTAAAAAGAACAGTTGTCACCATGAACTTTCAAATGTGACAGATAGCTCCACGTACTTGTCTAAAACCAGTGTTTTAAAAAGCGCTAGGCGCTAGGAGGGAGCTTGGCGCAGGCGGGGCCTAGACGGATTCAATTTTTTTATTATTTTAATATTTAATAATACATAATAATTATTATAATATATATACTAATAGTCTAACACAATAAAATGATAACATTAACAACTCAGTTTAATATATAATAACATAAAAAACATAAAATAAAAAAAATCGCTGCGGTGTTCTTAAAAATCCCGCCTAGGTCCCTATTTTTAAAACACCGCTTTTTTATGTTATTTTTTTTATTAAAATATTAACTTTTTTAATTAAAAAATCGGCGCCTAGGCCGCCTAGTGCCACCTAGGACTGCCTAGGCACCGAAAAATCGATCATCCGCCTAACACCGCCCGATTTTACAAAATCGTTACGGTATTCTTAAAAATCCCGCCCGATTTTTAAAACACTGCTAAAACGTGTCACTTTACCCACTCGTAAAAATATCGGCTTCAAGAATAAGAAAATGAACACGATGGGTCAAGAATCGATACAATATTATGATTAATCGAAGAAAAATTTAGAACAGAGATGAAGTTTTGAAGAAGATGAAGAACATATATTAAGGATTTTGAATTGTAGGAATACGAATGTTATGGATTTTTTATATTCATTTTCTATTCCACCAAAATACTTTACGTGCATGTATTTTGATGGGCATTTACGTAGCAAACCAGGTCAGCAAAAAGGGGTAAAGTGACGCGTTTTAGACAAGTACAGAGGGTTATCTGTCACATTTCAAAGTTCGGGGTGATAACAGCCTTTTTAGACAAGTTCAGGAAGGCGTAGATGCATTAAGCCAATTTTATACATACATATACATACACGTACATACAAATACATATAATACCTAGATCACCATTTAAAAATTTCAATAATTTTGACACTTATTAGTCTAAATTGAACTTAAATAATACAAAAAAATCAAATAGAAGCCTTACAGATGCACATAATAGAAGAGCAAGAAAGATGGAAATGGTTCAAAATTGGATTGATTATGTTCATAGAAAGTGGATTGGACTTGTGTGCGATTTTGACATGGCTTTTACAATTTTTACACCAAGAAAAAGGGCAAAGTGAACTTTCTTACCCATTTTAAAAATTATTAAAAATTAAAGCATTTTTATATGTATTTATATATGTCCCACCCTTCAATCACCCTGCCGACCTTTACAGGATATTCTTTGAATTTTTCTTTCATATTCTTCCAATAATAATAGTTTAATAAAATTTCAAAATGGTATCATTATCAATTTGAACTTTGTATTGTACTTTATTTACAAGAAAATTATACCACTTTTCTAACAATGTATAGCTTCTTTCATGAAGCTTTTTATCTGATACGCATTTGATATTTTTTCAGTGAGCCGTAAAAATGTTAGCATCAAACTCATTAAAAATTTTTGATTAATTTTTTAATATATATATATATATATATATATATATATATATATATATATATATATATATATATATATATATATATATATATATTTAAAACTGCAGAAATGCTTTAGTATATGCATTGTAGAAGCTGATATAAAAAGATTAGTGATTGAGAATCAGTATATAATATATTACATATGTATAGTTATATTTTCCAAAAAGAAGGAGGGCCATTAAGTTAAAGCCAACTCCTCAACCTGTCCTAATTTTCAAGAACCATATGCACTCACTTTTTTCATTTCAATTGAAAAGTATTAATTAACACACTTTCTGCTGGGTGCTTTTTTTAAAGGGAATAAGAGATTGACAATTTTGTAGAATGTGAGCATCGAACTCACAATTCAGTGATTGTTGTTTGTCAATAGATGTTTATTGTTGTTGATTACTTTTTATCTCTAAAATAGTAAAAAGAATTACAGTTGTAATCAAACGATTAGCTACCGTGTGATTTAATATTAGTTATGTGTGATTTAATATCAATAAAGCGAAAACAACTTGAATAGAATTCGTCAAATGGGAGCTTAATTAGACAACTGATTTACTAATTAAGTTAGTTCCACCAACTAAATTTCCTAAATATATTTATAAATGCATTTTCTTTAGTTGGATATTGCCTAACCCTTCTTTGGCATCAAATTCATGCATGATTGCATGCCAAGAATACAAAAAACAAAAAATACCTGCTCTATAACCATAAAAATAATAAAATATATATTTTATTATTTTTATCAGCACCATCAATCAATTTGAGACTCACTATGCCCCATTTCAGTTAAATATCACTTAAGATTTTGGGAACATGATTGTAGGTTCAAAACTCTATTTTGTTTACCGACGAGCTCTACCAAAATAAAGTTAGTACTTAACTAAATTCTTTAAACATTTTTCTTAATTATTCTATATGCAACAAATGCATGAAAATTGTTATGAGTCATTAAAGTTCGGATTTTGTTTGCACAGGCAATTATCAAATTTTGATTTTCATCATTAATATTACTTAAATCATCTTCACATACAAAAGTGTACGAATTGCTCTAAAACCTTATCAACATTTAGGAAATTCCAAATTTCCAACAATCTTCGAAGGATAAAGTAGAAACAAAAACGTGTACAATAATAATACTTGCAATCAAAGACAGAAACAATTATTAGATAGAATTTATTTATATTTGTTCGTACTCACAGTTAATGAAACATATTATTCATTGTATGAACCCTTTATGATTACAAAATTAATTGGTTTCACACGTAATATTTTATTGGACGATCATCATAGCCTCCACCAATTAACACACTCAATTTATCACACCTTGAATTGAAAATTTTCCAAAGTCAAATGACCACTAAAATTATATACCAGTTTTTTTAACGCCATTAAACATATCATGGATTATTTCTAATCTTAAATTTAGTTCAACTTAGTTAAAAATTATATTGGATTCTTTTATTTCAATTCACATTCGATCTTATCTAGAATTGGGAAGAACAATGCCTGATAGACAGAAATTTAAATCGCATCATTCGGAATTGTTCAAGTCATTTATCATTTTTCCACAAATATCGTTACATTATAGTGTCACGTAAGGTTACACGTGATGACATATTTTCAATACTTATCGACATAATTTAGATCACGGTTCACCCAATTTAAGCATTACATAAACCATGTTTTCAAGCCATAGCCTATAATAGCACAGACACGGTATGGATTTCGAGTAGCACAAACTTGAGAGTACAAAAAATGAACAGATAACAATTTGTCCAAGGAAAAACCGGAGATAAACTAACGTAAATTTTTACGTACGATGAATTAACCTAAATTTAAGTAAAAAAGAATAAAGCCTAATCAAATATTTAACCAGTCTTTACAAAACTCTTCAATAATGTAGTCAGAGGAAGGCATATGTCACAAAACAAATAAATAAAACAAAAGACACTTGAAACTTATGAGAAAGCATGTAACAATAATGTAATGTTGAAAAGGAAAATTGGGTGACAGACAAACAGGTACCTAAGTCATCATCACCAATTTGATAATTCTTTTATTACAAGGCTTTATATTTTTTATCTTTATCTTTAATTTTTTGAAAACAATTTCTCTGCTTATTCGTTTAGGGAAGGAAGGCAGCTAAAATCTAGATGGGCACAACTCTACCCTCCATGCCACCTTTTCCATATCTTCTTTACAAAAAGGGTCGGTTGGTCATAAGAGCCAATGCTGCTATTCTCTTTCAAATAAAATAATAATATAAAGGCCTAATTGTGGGGGCCAGATTCTGCTGGGTGCACATGTTAATTCCACTGTTTGATTGATTGATTGATTAACAGAATCTGCCTAAAAGGACTACTTTTGTTGCTATTTACAGCAAACGAAGTTGATCAACTCCTAATGCATTTACCAATGTTCTCATCTTCTATGCAAATGCAAGACATAATACTACAAGCAAGAAACTGTTCTTTCCCTACCCTTCCAAAAAAAATGTTTTTATGAGCTTTTTTTTGAACGAGTTGATAGGTAAAAAATGAATCATGGTAATTAGGTTGCCCTTTAACTCAGTAATTTGTGGTTAAATTACAAAAAAAAAAATGGCATATATCAGCATAAAAAGAAGAATCATCGTTAAAAAAAACCATTAAATATTTCCCCGCTTGTTATATTGGACTTATCTAACTGAGAAGATAAATTGAACTTAAGTTCACTTTGGAAAAAATTGAATCCAGCAAACTAAGTAAAAAAAAACAATTTTTTTACCCTTTAATTGCAGCAAATCAAAGACACCAAAACCCAATACAACTTCATCTCACCAAATTCATAGACACCAAGGAGTTTGATAGGACCCTAGAGTGGAAAGATGAGAATTACAATACTGCCCCTGATTTTAATCATACTAATAAATTCTGAGCATAAAATGGGAACAAAAAAGACGTTTTAATAACACTATGTAGACCTTTACAAATATAACTGATTCAACAGTCTGTGACACTATCATTTTTGTACCTTAAAAAAATAGAGACAGAAAAGAAGAGGCAAAAATAAAAAAAGAATACGTCTCCTGACTACAAAGAAAGGCAACTCTAGAAAGTGATGGTGAGATTGAGAATACTTCGGAGCAATTACATGCAGAAACCCTTAAAATGTAGTCATTTTCTTATTGCTTTGGTAGGCCGTAGCCCCACTAGAGCATTATATGGACATAAGCCAGATTCTATGCAATGAGTGTTGAGAACAGTTTGTCAACTAAATTTATTGTTTATACAACACCAGATGTTCCTAAATCTTAATAGATAACTACAAAATCAAGTGAAGTAGTAGACTCATCAATGGGAGTAAGTTATTTAACAAATATTCATGATCTACATGTGTTAAAAATCTCACCCCGCATCACATCGATTGGCATGTGCTCAAGTGTATAACGTTCGGGGCCTAGATACATGCCTGTCTTCTCCAATAAAGCAAGCCCTTCTTCCCTCCCATACTTTGAGCTATAGAGCTTCAAATACTCGATATCCTAATAGAAACCAAAGGGAGATATAAGCATTCAAATATACTCAAGTGGATCAGAAAACCAACACTATCTATATTTTTAGTTTTTTGGTGGTCAAATCGGAGTTTTAACTGACATTTCATGACCGATGGCCCTCACGAGGACTAATAACATCAAGTTAGAGCTCACAGATAATCTATTATATTTTTTTCTGTCGAAGTCAAGGAAACTATTAGCAACAACCAAAACTAGTTCAACAATTACACGTGTACTCAGAAGGTAAAATTTGGCATTTTTGTCGTATAATAAAAGGGCCACTTTGTACTAGATTATTGCCTTCTTTTTTAGGTAAAACTGTGTCTCCATTTATATTTGATAAACCATTTTTAAAGATGCCAAATAATTAATCTCATCAGAAAACTTAAATGAGGCGTTAATCAAGATGTACAATGCATTAAATTTGTCAAAGTATTAATTATACTGTCAAAAACTTGGAAGCTATCTCATCCGCAGAATTATGTGTGGTTTTTCATTCATTTAAACTTGTAAATAAGTGCAGATGAAGCATTTTCAGAAAACTAAAAAGTCTACATCTTATACATTTACAAGAATGTAAAGCTGTTAACATAAATAAATGAAAGATAATATGATTCCCCTCACCTGCAAGCCACTCAGAATACGCTCTAATCTAACTGAAGCCACTGGTTCATGGGAAGACGAGAATACCTCACCAGGATAGAACAAAACCCCATCACCAGGGGGTAGACCACGCCTAAATCTTATCTGCCGCACAGTCATATATTCATGTCAAGCAAAGTAAAAAAGAGATAAAAGTGTTAATTTGACGTTTGTGAAGAGATCGGAGACTAAGTGTCACCTCAGCACTGGGAACAGAAGCCTTCTCATAGCAGTTGGCACCCCAATATAGAAACCCTGTTCCACCTTCTTTCCATACACGCCACATCACAGCACGATGTTGAGTGCCTCGCATTCCAAGATGCCAATTAGGATGGGGATCAGAGGGTCCCATACATACATAAGTCCACCATTCCTGCAGAAGTAGCAAACTTGTCTCCATTGGCACAACGAAAAATATCGCTAATATTAAGTTGCACACATCCAAGTTCAGAAACAACTTTCCCTAAGAAAATAAAGAATCAGAAAGAAATATATAGCACGATAACAAGGAATTTCTCGGTCACTGTTATCATGAGAATTGGGGCACATAGTCATGTAATAAACCTGAGAATTCCATTTAGCAATTATATAATTAAGGTGACTAATGTCTTGGCCCAGTGGTTAAGACTGAAGTAGTGACCTCTAGAAGTCTCAGGTTCTAGTCACATCTGGGGCGGGGTGGATTTTCTTTTCATTAAGTGTAAGCGCAATTGCTCAAATTTTTATCTAAAAAAATTCTATTTAGCAATTACAGTCCAATCTTTTTTTTTTCACGAGAGAAGAAAAAAGCCAAGATAATAAAGAAATATACTTTAGTTGAACAAAGATTCCCTCAACTCCAACCTGGCTTAACCATGAGCTTATGAAATGATACAAAGATACAAGATCTAGCAAAGCTAAAAATTTAGACATGCCACATGGCAAATGAATTAAATTGCATCAGGCAGGGCTGAAGACAGAATAGATAAACTATTCTGCAATAGATGAAACCTCCGCTAAGGAAACAGTTAAAATAAAACATAAAAGTCACTGTGCTCACAATGGACCAAAAGATATTTTGTAGCCTGAATACCTCCCAAGGGGAACAAGTTAATTAAATTAGGTACTACCTCACCATTCTCGGGCTGTAATTCACAGACAATATCCTTCACCAAATCCTCTCGACTACCAAGTACCCACTCACTGGAAATAAAAGCAACGTACGTCAGCCAGGATTCACATTTAATTTATGCAACAAAAATCAATTTAAAATAAAATAATTCACAGCAATGCTAGCTAGATCATTCAACATTTCAACTGCCACCTTGTGAGTACTAAGTACTAACTACTAAGACAGAAAAAGAGAAGGAATATCAATTATAAATCTCTAATATATATATATATCTGGAGTAAAGAAATTAATAATTAGTCAGCCAATGATGCCACAACTCATTACTAGCATATAAGGTCATTTATTTTCATCTTCACAACGTGCATGACCCCCATACAAAAAGATGAGTCAGTCTGTAAAAAGAAAATAAAAGTACATACCTTGTACAATAAATTTGAGTGTGCGGACGCAAGAACTTAGGAACTTGTATAAAAGCCTCAAAAGGTGTGGGTGCTAGTGGTGAGTCGCTAGGTCCTAAATAAATAAAAAAGAATTTGTGAAAACATTGCCATAGTCAGCCAATGGCTGAACCAGCCACACAAAGATCAATTAATGAGAATGCACAATAGTCAGTGATTCAAGGTTTTGAGTTCAACTGAAATTGAAAATTATAAAAAATGACAACCGCAATAATATGTAGTTAAAACGCGGGCATCAGGAGCATAAGCATAGATTTCGCGCGCCATGTTGCGGATAGCATCATATTGCTCCAGATTCAGCGGCTGTGATCAAATAAATCAATTATGAAGAATATCTTAATGTAAAGTGAAATAAGACATTAGAGTTCAAAGGCATATATTAGCTACAAATCACTATCATGCAAAATACAAAGGTAAACTTGAATATTGTGAAATTGTGAAAAAATTATCACATAGGATTGGAACAATTACTACTCGACTCCTATTACAGCTTCAAAGAATGTTTATAGAGGGAAAAACCTTCGGATGAAACCATTTTGGTCCTGCTCATCTCATATTAAATGGAGGAATATGGTAGGCATCACCAACAAATGGATAACAATAAGAGAAAGGAGTACAATTATAGTTCAAGTTTTGTTGGAAAAGAGAGTTAGAAATTGGAAAATGCAGCAAACAGTGGAACAGGTGTTCTGGATTGACAATGCCAATTGACCCATGAAACTAATGTACTTTGCTTACCTCATCCCACAAATAAAAATAAGCTTTCTTCCAGTGAGACTTTGTCCTCAACATCTCGATTTCTTTCTGCAAGTAATCCTTTGCTGCATCATTACTGTTGCACATCAAAAGCAAGTGAAAGCTCATCAGTTTAAATATTCATATACCTGATAGAAGCGAGCTTGTACAATTGACTGTATACCCGGAGACTGCTTTATTGTATGGTACAGCATATGCTGCTAATCTTGGATCTGATAAATATTCATCTGATTTTGGATGACAAGCTGCAATGACAATAAGAACAAGAAATATTTAGGAACCTGTGTTTGGGACCTTGTTTCGCAATTGAAGAAAACATATAATACAATCCAAGGCAAGGATTCCCGAATACTGCATAAATACATTTTGCTACTCATAGCTTTTCCTTCTATAGTTACCTGGCCATGGTGAGGTGTATGTCAAAACACGCATACTGTTTCCCCATCTGCAAAAATAAGGGCTTATTCTGTACTGAAGAAGCCACTTGAAATGTTGACTCAGTGCTTCATACCATTCATCAGTGCCATGCTCAACACCAAATCGATCCTCTATTACAGTATCAGATATCTAAAACCAAAATTAAGATAATACAAACGTAAAATTTTCTGGCCCCTTCCGTGTTCCAGTAGCATGTCAGAATTTAAAGAGAAGTCAAAAAAATATACTTCAAAAGAGAACTGAAATATTGTTAAGCCTGCATGATGTACACAATTTTATCTCTTTCTCACATTCAAAGTGTATAGCTTTGTTTGCAACAATGTTGCTATTAATTCTAATAGTACCAGAAGGTTTAAAACCCAATAAAACACACAGGGCATAACCTACACCACTGCGATCTGAACATGGTTTTTCGCTTCAGATCAGTTTGGAAAACATTCATCTTACCCAGGCTCAAATCAGTCAAACCAAGATGCGCAGCACTTCTTTAACTTTGTTAAGCAGTTAAGCTCCATTGATATTCCTAATTCCACCTCCTTTGAGACACTTGTGTGAAAATTTCAAGCTTGTTCGTTTTATTATTTGTACCACTTCAATATCTAATGCAAGCCTTCGAAAAAATTCAACAGTTAAAATTATGCATATTTAACTTCATGAGGATACACCAAACACAGCAGGAAGCGAAGGAGTTACTGGAAGTACAAAATCCCATACTGTCAAACTTATCTTCACACGAACTGAGAGGTTCAGAATAGCATCTTCATCCATCATATCAACTGGTCCATTATCTGAATAAAGCTCAGAAAATGAAGGAGCGAGAAGAACTCTTCTTAAACATGCAGTTGCAGATTTCACTCTTTCTACCTAGAAAACAGTTGATTATACAAAAAGATGGTAACAACCACACTTTACTTTGAAATAACAGTGAGAAGAAGCCAAATGAACAGTTAAGATATTGACCACTTCATCCAATGGTTTTCCTTCAATAGGCTCCACAATGTCAAGGCAGCTCTTAAGCTCTGTGTAAAGTTGAAGCTTCTCACCTTTGCTCAAGCACTGGGATTGGGATCTGTAACAAACCAATAAATACAGGAAACATGAGATATGGATAATTGAACCTGAAAGTCCAAGCTTAATAAAAGAGGATAATGGCTTTCAGTTGCCCTAATCTTGAGAAGAACCCTATTGGTAGTGGCTTTCAGCTGAGTAACATAACTTTTTGCCTTTGTGGAGAAGAACCCTTTGCAGTATTTTTCCCATATGTTTACTAGAAGACCCAGGAGAACAATAGCGAAATGAATCAATGTTATGAAATACAATAGTCCAATCTACGTTAATAGGAAGTAAAGTAGAAACTATTGAGCACATAAAAAGTATAGAGCTTAATGAGAGATGTATAACTTTATAAACTCTATACTTGCAAGTTGCAAGTGATAAATTACTGGAAAACAAACAAGAAACAAGCATTACTCTGCCTCTGATTTTATAGCAGCAACAGTGAACTCTCCTTCATATTGACCTGGAGGCTGTGTACTTGGAACATCTATGGAAACCCAAACGGCTGTTGTTTCGCTGCAGCAGCAATAACAACACCTCATTCTCAAGCAACAAAAAAACAAAGATTCTTCAGAACATATAAAAATGAATGGAAGAGGATATACCCAGGAACTAGGTTTAGCTGGCTAACTATATGCTCTAGTGGAACAAGAGCATCTGGGACACCTAACATTGGAACCACTCTACGCAACCTGATTGACTGTCCAACTAGCAAACTGCTCATCAAGGGTTTCAAATCAATGAAATACGAAAGTAATCCATCGTGAAGTAAACCAAAAGTACAGCTTAAGAAAGCTCACCGATTACCAGATAAGGACGTTAAGTCAGTACATTGAATCTGTACAATACCTGCACTACTAGAACCACTCCAAGAAACTTTTGGACGGATAGCAATTTGAATACTTTCTCTCTCATTTCTAGCTGCTAGAAGATTTATCTTCATGATATAACTATTGTTAGAAGTGGCGAACTGACAGAAAACCAAAAATAAGATGCAACTTTCTAATGGAAATCTAAAATATGCACCAAGAAAAATGTGGTTGCATAGTACATTCAAACAGCATCTTCATCCTTTTTCTCACTAACCATTTCTTATCATCGAAAGTCTAAAGATACTGACTTCATCAGTATTTAACAGTAAATATACGAGCAGGATGCATGTGAAGATGTAATAGGAACAATCATGCACACAGAACAATTAGTCACATCTAACTCCTGAGAGCAACAAGTGAATGTTGATTGATAAGGAGTTAAGAACTGCATTTGCTGATGCTACAAGTGAATGTTGATCCTGATGGACTATTAGTCACAAAACATGCAACTCTTGATGAAAACACCTATAAAGGTGTCACTGTGATTCAAATCCGAAAACATCATTGAGTCATGGCAAGAGATGCCATTAGTCATGCAAATAAAAAGGATTTTCCAAAAGCTATATGCTAGCAAGATTAAAAGGGATACATATATATACTCACAGGTTCCAAATGCCTGGGCATCTCTTGTGCTCCAACATTTGCAGTACTAGGCATGCACCAAACATGCACCAAATCTGCAGTTGGAATCTCTGAGGGGTCTATAGGTCCCTTGAGAGTCACTGAACCATGTAAACCTCCATCATTCCATCCGTATGCTGTTCCCCCACCAGCAACTCCTTCAACTGGGGGCACCACAACGTCTTGGGGATTCCCTCCTAATTGGTTCAAATATAATTAAGTATAGGTCTAGAAAAATTTACTGCTCATTCCAATGTCCAAAAATCCAGCACACAGTCATCATCGAGAAACCATCTTTACCACACATATATGCCAACAAACATGAAACTGATTTACAAACATGGAATTGATTATCGTCTACACAGAAAAATCACAAAGATCTCTTCAAAAAGATATTATTTCTTAAAATGCGTAAATAGATACACTACAGTAGCAACAGCAAGAAAACTAAGCTAGCAGAAACTGAGATTTAAATTATAAATTATGTAGAATTGCGAACTGTAAGTTATGTCGGAGGAATATAACATGTTCAATTTCAATGAAATCATTCAATAAATCAAATCTCAAAGCTGGACATGCCTGAAACTGAAACATCAACTATATGAATTGCTTCCAATTCCGAGTATAGCAAACGATCTTCTAAGCAACTACACAGATAATTAGACTAAACAAGAAGCCAATTCATAGATGTTGAGAGCAAAAGTAGATTATAAAAGGCGATAACCCGCCAAATTTTAGAATGGTTTGAGATGTTAAGAAATGTGAGAAAAACGAACAGCATAGACTAACCATCGGTATCCATTTCGGCGATTTTATAACGGCGGCGGCTACAAAGATCTCGAAACTCTGGGTAGCGTTCGGTTGCTGGTTATGGTGATCGAGCTATCGTCACTTGAAACAGGTGATCGCTTTTTGAGAGTAGAGGAGAGAGTAGAAAAATAAACAAATTTTGAGTTGAGTTTATTAGTATAAAGAAGATAATTAAGGTGAGTCGACCGATGTGAGTTGTTGTAAATGAAATTTAAAAATTTTAATTTAGTAGAAATGACAATCAAGTTTAAATCCTCATACCTTCAAAACTTCAATGAAAGATATGTAAAAATAGTGATCGTGATTGAGGGCTTAGCCTGGTGGATAAGATGGAAATTGTGAATTTTAGAGATCTCAGGTTCGAGTCACATCCGGGGTGGATTGAAGATTTTCCTTTCCATTTAATGTAAGTTTAATTGAGGTAAATTTTTTTTTTTAAAATATATATATATATATATATATATATATATATATATATATATATATATATATATAGATAAAAGATAGTGGTTAAGGAAAGTAAACAAAAATCAATATAATTATAAATCTTAATATTACTAGCGTATTCACCCTTCAAGTCACAAAATACCTGGAAAATAATTAAATATTAAAATTAACAATTTAAATTAGATTCAAAATGACAAAAATATATTATTATAAATAATATATTTTATCTGTTAACTGTATATAACATTCAATTTTCACTATTTTTAATGCAAAAAAGTACGAAGCATTAACAGCAATTTGCACCTTTTCCATCCTTGAAAATTCATTTTTCCCATTACTTACTTTTTACTTTTCTAGCATGGTTATAAAATTTAACCTTCTTGTACTCAACCCAATGAAGCAAAACCTCTTTTATATGTGTTTTGCTTCGAGCACTATGATAATAATTTTGCCCTTTCATGATTATTCATGGTGTGCATTTCCATTTGTTTTTGTGATAAATCTATTTTTACGTATTTGAAAAAAAATGTCAAAACAACAATTATTTTAACTATTTATCTCAGCATCATAAGATGCTAAAATAAGAATCGAAAAGCGTTAGTGAAATACGACATATCGACAAATTGATGTCATAGTTTGTGGAAGAATTTATTCAAATTAAGAGCATAATGTATGACACGTTGCATATTTTACATTGTAAAAGCTTCATAGATATAATTTATGAAAAATAGTCTAAGTCTACTTGTTATTGATGTCTTATAAACTATAAAATACAGTTTAAGGATAGAAATTATCAAACAAAATGGTTAAATAATCACACCCTTTAAGGAATTTACTGGTGAACCTGATATTTTTACACCGGACTACTCATTCAACTGCAACTCTGCAAGAATGTAGGAATAAGTTAATTAATTACAACTTTAAAAACTATCCGTGGTAACCCGGTGCAAAATAACTGTCCCTAGTAAAAAAAATGCCCCACAATTTGTCATTATACATGGTTTATAAAATTGTTTGGGATGTTTCTCAAAACTTCTCATTTTTAATTTTTAATTTAAAAGTATTTTTTAAGGAGATTTTAACTTATAAATTAGACAGTGCAGTATCTCTGATAACTTTTTTTTTTTAACTTAATAATTAAAAATTTTTAAAAATAAGATAGAAAGTAAAAGTAAGTTAATCTTCATCCTGTGTAAACCCGCCGTGAAGAAATTATTTAATGCAAAGTAGCAAACGCACAAACTAGCTACTCACAACCGTAACTGCCTGAAACTGTGCTAATCGGCGGTAAGCCAAGAATTCGCCCTGTGACACAATTCACCAGGGTTTAGGGTTTCGTCGAATTGGACGGAGAGTCAAAAAGGTGGAGAAGTAGGAGACAACTTATAGCCATGGAAAGTGCATTCGCGAGCGCTTCTGCAATTGTCGACCAGAGGCAAAAGATTGAACAGTATAAACACATTCTCGCTTCTGTAATTTCGTCAAATTGCATTTTGCTGGCTAAGAAGTTTATCGATCACGGTATATCTCTCTTTCCCTAATTCCGAGTTCTCTTCATGCGTTTACTCCGTTTTTGGAGCTAATGGTTGATTCTTAAACGAATCGCAGTGTTATCCGACGATGTGCCATTAGTGGTGTCGCGGCAGCTATTGCAAACTTTTGCTCAGGAATTAGGCAGATTGGAGCCGGAGGATCAAAAGGATATTGCTCATTATACGCTTGCTCAGATTCAGCCTCGGGTTGTTTCCTTCGAGGAACAGGTTAGTTTCAAACTTTACGCTATATCTATGCAGGAATGTCACTGTTTTCTCGACAGATTGGGGCCTGATTCGCTACATTTGTTTTAACTGATTCTTGTGTGTCTACCAAACTTTTCACCGGGTTCTGTATCTGTTCTTGTTGGTTTGTAGTTGACTTCAATTGATGAGTGCCAAAGTGAACACAACAGAATTACTTTTTTAACTGACAGGCAATTATTTTGATTCTGGAACCATCAGGTTTTAATAATTAGAGAAAAACTTGCTGAGCTATATGAGTCTGAACAACAGTGGTCAAAAGCAGCTCAGATGCTTAGTGGTATTGATCTGGACTCTGGAATGAGGTCTGAGAGAAAGATTGTTGTGTGTTTAGTCATGGAAGTGGGGAAGTTTTTTTATTATTGTTGTTATATTTCATATATTAGCTTTCTTGACAATATTTCTTTGTTTCGTTTTCAGGGTCATTGATGATACATTCAGGCTGTCCAAGTGTGTCCAAATTGCTCGCTTGTATCTAGAGGTATTGAATGATACTCAATGCTATTACCTTTGTGCGTTAATAATTGAGTATTGCCCTAAACCAAATGTAATATAAATAGTCAGGCTATATATAGCTTAAAACATTATGGTGGTTATATAAACACTCTTAATATCTGTTAAGGAGCGAAAATTTATCAGTTGGTAGAAGTTTTCAATACCAATTTTTAAGCCGATTGTTGGTGATTCTAGAAGTGGAACAAATTTCATTAGTATGCCATATTGTTGGTTCTTTCGTATAGTTATCAGCATACATATAGATGTTAGATAATTTTGCCTAGGTCTAACCAGCGTACTGACAGAGATGTTTTATATGTGGAACCATGAACCATCATGCCTAATCTTTCGACGTTGTGACTTTGAGTTGCAACCTATTCAGTGGAAACTGTCTTGTTTGGTATACTTTTATGTTATAATTGTATTTAATTGTACATTTTAATTTTGGAACTTTTTTTGGGATGGGCTTAGGTTTCGGTACGTACGTAAGCTAGGATGAAGTGAATTTCTCTTCTGGTGGCTTAAAAGTTCTTTTGGGATTGTTATTGGTGCTTTCTAATTCTTCAGTTTTGCAGGATGATGATGCAGTTTATGCAGAGGCTTTTATCAATAAAGCATCATTTCTGGTTAGCAACAGCCAGCATGAAGTATTGAACTTACAATACAAGGTTTGTATCATTCCACAGTTTCCAAAGTTTGTGTAGATCTGTAGATAACAAATGTAGTTCAATTTGTTTATTTTTTCTTGTCAGGTATGCTATGCAAGGATTTTGGACTTGAAGAGGAAATTTTTAGAAGCTGCACTCCGTTATTATGATATATCTCAAATTGAAAAGAGACAAATAGGAGATGAGTACGTGAAATTGTTATTTCTAGCGTCTTATTGTTCATCATATGAAAATTCCACGAGAAGCACAAAGCCTTCACGCTTCCTTTATCGCAGCTAAGCATTAAGCATTTAATTTATTGTTACGCCTGTCTATGTCCACAATATTGGTTTGACATAGCTGCATTGTGGCTTTAAGGTGTTTTGGATTTATTTCTAGTGTTTCTGCATAACACGTGCTTGTGTCTGCTAATTGGTCCTTGCTACAATGTGGCTTTGAGGTGGTATATATTTTAGATTAAGATCTTCAATTGTTCACTGTTGACCTCTAGTGAATGTAAATATTTCATTATATGTGCCACATTCTAAAAAGTTTAACTGGGTTTTATTTGCCATGTCTTGTTTCCTGCATTTATTCTCATCTTTTTTCTCAAGAATCTCTTTTGGTTGCCTCAGCTTTAGGTCAACAATTCCCTGTCTGATTATTTTTTGATAAATAATATCACTTGCTTGTGAAATCATTGGCCTTAAGCTACTCATCTTTTTTATGTATGAATTGAAGAACCATTGACGAGGAAGCACTAGAACAAGCACTCTCTGCTTCTGTGACATGTACAATCTTGGCAGCTGCAGGACCTCAACGCTCTCGTGTTCTCGCTACTTTGTACAAGGTAAACATGCCTACTTTATAGAAAATTCATCTCTCAAACTATTCTGCTGTTGGAGATATTAATTATATAGTACAATTCAGGATGAACGTTGCTCGAAGTTAAAAATTTATCCAATACTACAGAAGGTTCTTTCTTTCTTTTTCCTTTTTCTCCACTTCTCTTACATTTTTATTACGACATGTTTTCATATTTTAATTACATATTGATCATCTCATTTTTATAAATAGAAAATTTTTTCAAAACTTATCAGGTGTATTTGGAGAGAATTTTGAGGAAACCAGAAATTGATGCATTTGCTGAAGAGCTCAAAGCACATCAGGTTACAAACTCTTTCCCTCTGTCCTTGGGATTTCTGATTCATTCAACAGTATCTCCGATAATAATTCCTTTTTGGTGCATGAACAGAAAGCTCTTCTTCCAGACAATTTTACTGTTCTGGATCGTGCCATGATTGAGCACAATCTCTTGAGTGCAAGTAAACTTTACACAAATATAAGGTCGAAAACCCAGTCCTTTAGATTGCTAATATTCTTAAGTTTCTTTGCATTTGATGTTGTGCGAAGTTGTAGCTTTTGACCTTTTTTTTAACTTGTATCTTTCCCATAGTTTTGAGGAGATGGGCACCTTTCTGGGTATTCCTCCACATAAGGTACAATAATGTTCCAGTTTTCTAAGATTTAGCAAGTTAACGTGCAGCACTTGCATTTCATGTTCGAATAAGAAAGGGTTCTATTATATATAAATCTCCTTTAAGGATTGGTTGAGCAAAACATATTTTTTGTAGTCTTCCCTTGATATTGTTTTTCTTGGTGTTCCTCTCTCTCACTTTCGCTCATGGGTGTACAGTGCATTCGTTCACTGGAATAGAGGTTCATGTCTTGGCTCATTTATCTCAAGCCTAACATAAGTCGGCTTCTGCTTGCAGGCAGAAAAGATTGCATCAAGAATGATTTATGAGGATAGAATGAGGGGGTCAATTGATCAGGTATGAATTGCTAAGTTTTTATTTCTCTGACAAAATGAGTTCTATTTTATATTTACTTGTCACAAGTACTGTTAATAGTTAGGGACATAATCCATTGGAGACTGGCTTTTAGTTGTAATAATTCCTTTTTTTATAACTGTTTGTTAAATGATGAATCGAGAAACTGGCCCTATGAAGTTTAGCTCGGTGGATGCTTAATGCCCCCATAAACTGAGCAAAAGACCAAATTCCCACAAAAGTGGGCATGAATAATGAGAGAGGAGAGGGAAGGGACTTGTTCAAATCTCTGCTATGTTTGTTAGTTTGAAACCCAAAAATATGTTTTAATTATGTACTTCGTAGGAATTGTTAGTATTAAATTTGAGTTCAGTCAGTATGTTTACTCCCTTCCTGTGGTTTTTGGTTTCAAGCATTCATTTGTGTTAAATTATGTCTGTGTTGGTGATCCCTCATCTGATGTTTGGTACACACTATTAGGTAGAAGGTATTATTCATTTTGAGGATGATACCGTAGAGCTACAACAATGGGATCAGCAGGTAATTTTCTGCCTTCACAATTTCATGGAATTTTACTGTGCACCAGGGCAACGATTTTTTAGAGTGTTGAGCAGAAACAATTTGTTTACTGAATTTTATATTGCATGTGTTCATTTTCATAATCTATTTTCATATCAACTATCCAGATTGTCGGCTTGTGTCAAGCCTTGAATGATGTTTTGGACAGTGTGGCAAAAAAAGGCATGCCAATCCCTGTGTAGATTTCTTTTTAATGATGGGGTTTGAAGATGGGCGTGAATTGCACAAGCGATTAGAAGGTAGTTCGATATGATTGTGTTGACATTGCAATTTTTGTCACCTGTTCTTAATCTTTAGTTAATTAAGCATAGTCTTCGCTCCTGCAAAATACTTCAAACAAATTTCTTTGGTTGGCATACCTGACTTGTTTTGGTTCATATGTATTTTAGTAGTGATTTATTGGTTTAGTATTGCCTCATTACGAAAGAAAATTTCTGGCTGGTTGAGTTATTAATCAAAATGCAATATTTTGGGTCTGATATTGATATATAACTACTAGGCTTTCTAGTGCCACACCTCCCTCTCAAAGTAGACCAAGAAAGTGGAGGTTCTAGGTTCGAGTCTCAGGTTCCTCAAATTTAAAGTTAAAAAAAACTGAAATAATTCTCTTGTTGATATACTTAACAATTTTGGACTTGCGAAGTAATTGATAGGAAAGAAAACTGGCAGAGTAAACAGTAGTTGGTTTAACTGACTAATGTTTATTGTAAAGGCAATTGCAGTGGGATTTAAACACCAAATGTTCTTAAACCATTTTCTGAGCTTTCTGATTTGGTCTTTAGCAGTTGAATTCTTTCCTTGCGTGAACAATGACTAGAAATGTTCTTTTCATTTCCCTTTGCAATTCCCTGTTGCATGCTCTTTCATTATTTTTTGTACAATGGGAAGTTTCAATGTAATTTACAAAATAATGAATGATGGATAAACAAAAATATTTTTCCTTGTTTCTAACTATCCTATCCAATCCTAGTATGAACAATGACTGATAAAGAAGATAAGAAACTATCTATTCAATCTATCTGGACCTCTAGATGGTGAATTTTTCGCTGAATCTTTCCCACTTTGTACAAGCACCTCATGGTTGATGCTAGCCAACTGCGACAGATTCTGCACCACAATTTTTAGGGGTATAGAAATCATGTCAAATTTCTCGAGAGAATATAAGACAAAAGAATGTTATACAAGATGAAATCCATTCTCTTTTAACTGAGTTTGAATAAAACAATATGTACAACCTTGAATTTGAATTAACAAATGGCAACACTATAAAGCATTAAGGGTGTCTTTTGGATATTCGAAGAATTGAATTGAATTCATTTAATTTTGAATAGAAAATTTGTAACTTTTCTGTACAAAATGAAATGAATTCTTTCAAACTTCAGGTTTCCAAACACACTATAAAGCAATCGGAAGCAAGTAATCTTACCTTGAAAGAGAAATTTATTGAGGATAGATTGAGTGGGACACTATGATTCTCTGTTAGATTATCGCATTCATCCACCTAAAAAGGAAGAAAAAATTTATATCCTTAAAATCTTAAAAATGACCAAAACAGACCAAAACGTCAAGTCAAAGTAGTAGCATTCCAAACTTCCATAATACCAATGAAACTTCATCACCCATCTTGTGGGATTTTATTTAACAACACTAACTAAAGAAAGTAATATTATAAGTCCCCGAGGACAACTCCAATGGTTCCCATTTTGGGGAACGAACATGGGGAATTGTCAAATCCAATTATTCCTCGTATAGTATATCTTCAAAATGGAATTTCCTATATATGGGGAATCCTATTTTGGGGAATGGTTATTATATTAATATTCTTTTTAGTTTTGATTTAATTTAATGTGTTTAATATTTTTTTGGTTATTAAGAATAGATTTGATAGAAAGAAATTATTACAATAATAATAATAAAATATTATTACTTTATTGGAATCTGAAATGGGGAATGGAAAATGCGGAAAATGGTTGGATTAAAAACAAAATGGGATTTGGGGAATAGAAAATGGGGAAAATGGTTGAACTTGCTCTAAATTATCTGAACATACGAAAACGCATAGGCCCATTATTCTACGATTTGAGATAACTATCATATTATCAAAATCATAAACAAGCTCTAGTTAAAAGATGAATGTGCAAACCTCTACTCTGGATGAGTTTGAGCTATAATCATCGGTTTCGAAATCACTGTCGTGGTGATCATTTGACATTCCATTAGACATTTGAGAAAAACGTGACACGAAATAGCTTGTGTCATCGACACTGTCAGGGCTTGGCACAAAGACAGCCTATCAACAAGAAAAATATAATTCAACAAAATCTAGTAGGGTGGCTAATAAAGGAGATAAAATTAAAGTGACAGTCAAGAGTTTAATAAAGTATTAATTCCAGGGATTATTTTTTTATTTACCATATTTTCTTATTAAAATTTAGTCTCTACAAATTTATAATTTTGCAAAACTAAAAAATTAAGAATCCTTTTTTCTTTTACATAAAAGGAGAAACATTTTTTCAGTTTACCCTTACTTGACTTTGTCAACCCCTTGTAACTACCTTTTCTTTCTTATTTATTTTAAATTTTGCAACTTCAAACGCATATATCTCACAAACCGTTGATTTTTTCAAATCGACGCTTTAAAATATTTTGTTCGTCTTAATTTTATCTTTAAAATGAAATACACTTAGTTTTTTTCGAAAAAAAATTAATGTTTTGCAATCCTGTTCAGTGTATTATTGTGGTATAATGCCCTTTTTACTGCATTTTCATTAAGACTTTATAAATGGTGTAAAGTTTTATAATGAATTTTTATAAATTTTTTTCTCATTTATGTTCATAATAGGATCGATTTGCCCATAAAAATCATGACATGAAGATCTTAAACCTGATACGAAAGCTCTTATATATGGTATAATAGTGGTTATTTTTACAACAAAACTCACTTTCTAGTAAAAAAAATTTTATTGTAGTTTTATACATTGTATAATACTTATTTTTAATGTTTTTTCATGAAGGCATTATACATAACGTAAGAGTGGTATAATGTATTCAATATATTCCTTTTTAAATAACATTATACCACGCTTATACATTGTATAACATCTTCATGAAAAATTATGACTTTTATTAAACAGCTATTATACTATGTATAAGATTGCGATAAATTTTTTATTTTTTCGAAAAATTCCAAGTGTATGTCTTTTTAAAGATAAAATTATAAGGAACAAAATATTTCAAAGCGTCGATTCAAAAAAATCAACGGTTTGTGAGATATGGAGGTTTGAAGTTGCAAAATTCAAATTAGATAGAAGAGTAGTTACAAGGGAATAAAGATAAAAGTAAAAAAAAGTATCTAATAAAATGGCAAAGTGAATATTAATTTCTCATTATTGTAAAAGCAATAAAATCTAATTTTTTTGGTATATGGTTTAATTTCCCTAATTCAGGTCTATTGCAATGCCACCACAAAAAAAAATCCCAGATAATCCACATAAAAAGGTGGAGAATATAATCTTTCAATTGAAAAACAACACTCAAATAAAGTATTGGAAATGAAACAATTCCTACCTTCTGCAACGCAAGGTTGTCCCAGTCCACCCCTCTGAAAAATGGATGTGCTTTAACCTATCAAGATATCAATTCGAGGAAAAAGCAATTAACAAAATCAGTTAGTTTGCTTTTGGTTAGAATACAGATAGATGTATCCAAGTTTTGGAAGTCAAATGCAACCTCTGTTGATCCATTTGCTCCTAAACGCTGGTTTTGATCATGAGCAACCAACCTATATAAAAACAAGTGAACACTGTAATTCCAAACAAGAAACTTAAAATAATCCACACATTTTTTTGTTTGAAAGGCTAATTCTTGCTTGGGAAGGCTGAACACAATTCGGCTTGGTAATCCCAAGAAAACATTATGTTTAAGATTTTCAATCATCACTCAAATGTTTGATTATTTGTTATTACATACCAAATAAACACTACTTGGGCAGTTGCATTGTTATCTGCACCTACCGAAGACTAGACCAAATTTGACACCATCAGAAGAAGTGCAAATTCTATATTTGTTTTGTGTTTAGATGCTTACAAGAAATAAATTGCTAACCTGTCAATTAAATCTTGAGCCTCATACGACATGCTATCAGGAACAGGAGGCCAGGGCATTTTTTTGTTGAGAATGTTATCAAATATTACCTACACAATGATAAGGCGTAAAAAATATTTTCGATATAAAGATATGCTTAAAAAGAAAAAGTTAAATCTGTGTTACAAATTTCTAGTTGCAACAAATTAGAATTATAAGAGAATAATTTGGTAGGAAAGAGACCTCAGGACGTTCACCGGCAAAGGGAGGAACTCCAGTTATAAGTTCAAACAAAATTATTCCTACCGACCACCAGTCAGCAGCATAACCTGAATGAATCACTAGACATTGAATATACCTCCCTTGAAAGATTGAGGTGAATTTAAGTTCTATATGCATACCATGTCCACTCCCAAGAAGGATTTCAGGGGCCAAGTAATCTGGTGTTCCAACAATTGACTGCTGACTTAAGTCTTCTGGTTCCTGAGAATGTGTATTAGTAGCATTTAAATCGGTGTTCTTGATTTTCTCAGCTACCGATAACTCAATGGTCGAGTTGATTAAACCAATTTTTGATAGCCCAAAGTCAGTAAGCTGGTAATAAAGCCAAGTATTAGTTCAATGTAAATTGCAAAATACTCATTTCCAAATTCAAGTCTTGATTATTCTTCAAACCCCAACAAGTTAAAAGACAATGTAAACTACACACCTTGATATGTCCATCATGTCCGATCAATATGTTGTCTGGTTTCAGATCACGATGCACAATTCCGAGAGAGTGGAGATATTCCAAAGCAAGAACCTGCAGATAGCATAAACTTAACTAATCAAAATCACTTGACCATGTAAAATCAATGAAGAATCACACATTATCAAATATAATTTGACAAACCAACTCTGCAACATATATTCGAGCTACATCTTCCTCAAGGCAACCAACTTTCCTCAGCAAAGAATATAGATCACCTCCATTAAGATATTCCATAACCAAATAGAGGTTTTCTCTACAAGTGAATGAGTAAAAGAATCGAACCTGTAACGAAAATAGCACATGCTTATATCCAACAATATAATATTAAAAATTTTTGTAAGTAATCATCTAATCTAAAGACCAACAAATGAGATGATCAATATTTGCAGTACTAGAACTGAAACACTAGTAGACATATGTAGCATGAACATAAGTGAAACTGTTAAAAGAAACACATTTCAAACATTTAACCAAACCAAGAATAATCAAGAGTTGAGAGAAATCTAGCATTGAATTACCACAAATGGATTCCGGACTGCAATTAGAATGTTACGTTCTGCTAATATGCGTTGAACATCATTCTTCCTCAACATGTCTAGTTTCTTAAGCACCTGCATTGTAATAATATGTAAAAAGAATTAGCAGCCTATTAAATGGCACAAGTAGACACACGTATTGTGGTGATAAGATGACTAATCCAAGGCCGAAATTTGATATTTAAATGTCAAGTTTAAGTTATTGCTACAGAAACTTAAGCTGACATTATAAGAATATTAATACTCAACCTCCATATCTGAGAACACAGCATGATCACAGTTGATAACTTAGGAAAGAGGGAATACCTTGTAGTACAAAGTGAAGTCCTAATATTTCTCATCTAATATCTCAACCGCATAGGACCATCTATCTATATGTCAGGTCTCTTTTCATTTTGTTTAACTGTTCAATATCTATTTCTATTTTGCATCATCATGATAAGCATTAGTGGAAAGATCATTATTAGTCTGTTTACATCCAACTTGTAATTAATCTCTAGAAACAGCCAGCAAGATGTTGCGAAAGCAGTTAGATGGTTCAATTATTGTAAGATTTTCGAAATTCACCTCTAAAATCATTTGACATAATCTTCAAATTTCAAACTATATTTTTCTTAAACAAAAACTTTAATATCAGATGTAACCATTGAAAATGTACCTTTATTGCAAACAGATCCCCTGTTATCCGTTTGCGAGCAAGGAAAACCTTTCCAAAGGCGCCTCTACTGATTGGTTTAATGATTTCAAAATCATCAATGCTCGTCCTATCTTTATGTGATGTATGTACAGGAGTTGACGTTGTGCTACTTTGGGATGCATCATCCAAAAACAGTCTAGCATTTTCCTTAGCTTTGATGTCACTTGTATTGCTTTTAGCATCAATAATGTCACAAGCAAGAAAGAACTTCTCCCTGCCAATACATATAACAAAAAGCAATGGAAAATGCAGATAATTAAAGTCAAATATGCTAGAAAAAATCTCTTGATTATTAGATTACCGAAGTAAATTATCTATACGCCATCCAAAAGTATCTATTACAAGAGCTTTGAATTTGCTATGCCGTAAAACATCTTGCAGATCTTGCATACAAGCAACCAAAAAATCTTCTGATCCTTTCTTTAAAACATCTGTGTTTGCAACGCATCTTGCTATATCGGCAAGATCAATCATCTGTTTCCAATAAAAAGGATTTAAGTGCGTAAACATTCAACAAAGCTTTTCTATACAAAGTGTGCTGACAATAACCTAAAAACTAAAGCAGCACAAACTTATTAGAAACAAGAATTACACTCGTATTTGTGAAGAAATCCAATGAGTTGAATAAGTAACATGGTTAAATATTCAAATTGTTCTAGTGCAATCATGTTGAGTTGATTAATGAATATGGTCTAATATAGGAGAGATACAAATGAAATTCCTCCTCATTGAGGCATATTAATGACTCAATCCAATTGGATTCACACTAATGGAGAGATCCAATAATGTTGAAAACATTGAACGCTAATATACTTGTAACCAATGAATTAGCATCAACTAAGTAATTATTAGTTCCTTCTTTCCATATAGCAAGCAACCCTAAATGTGCAGAATAACAAATTTATGAAGCAATTCCCACATTTTTATCTAGTCGGTCGAGTTGCTTCTTGTTCTGAAGTGGACTTTTAGTTTGTTTTTGGAATTTACCAGATTTCAAAGTGAACTAGATACTTCCACACCATATAAAATCACAAAAACTAAAATTCATTTGTAGATTGCACAGTTGTTATAGCAAAATACTAGCAAACCAAACAATATAATTGCTTATATGAATAATGAAGTTGAGAAACTAAATTTTCTGCAATAGTTTTTACATTTTGAAAAATCTTTAATAGAAAGAATTGAACATGATCAAACACAAGAGTGACTTACCTGTTGAACATCCTCTTGCTCTGATGGACTATTACGCTCCAACCAAAATGAATCAAAATGACTAGCTTTAGGAGTATTAGTAGAGGAAACAGAAGTAATGCTACCAGTTGAGGATGTGGCACCATGGTTACGTAACTTTATACCCAAGTAGCCCTTTAAGTTAGCAGGAGGCTGAAAATCATCAATATATGCAGTATCCATTTCATGAATGTCCTCGAACATTCCTTCCACGCCTTTATTGTGCCATTCACTTATCTTGGGAGAGTAAACTTCAGTTGTTGTGATAGAATTTGTGAACTGTGAGCTTGCAGTTTCAGGACTTTCATATGATGGATGGAGATTCATATTACGTGACTCTACAATCTGTTCCAATATCTCTGCAAGGTTTGAAAGACGTTCCTCTATATCCAGACATGTTAAGTCACATTTATCAGCATATGCACAGATGTATGAATGAGATTCTAGATGAGAAATGGGAACAATATTTTCACATATTCTGCATATCACTGTGTCTAATTCAGATTCATCCAATAGCTCATGTTCTTGATAAGAATCACTTAAGAATTGTTCTTGTTCATAAAGAGAAAAGATGGAATTATTCATTGATTTTCTGATGGAACTTTTATCAGCTTCACTAAACTGTTGCGCAATGGTCTCACTTTTTAACTTCTGAGATGGCAATTTTGGATCCAGAATCATATTCTCCTGAGAAATCAAGCCACCTTGACTGTCTGGCTCTTGAGAGCTACGACGATGACAATGTGCCTTTGAAAGAGAAGAAAAATTATTTCGCCTATCCAAATTTTGATTGGCACCATCTTTCTGATTCAAACCATTAATTGGACCAAAACCATCAATCTTGTGAGTAGCAACCCATTTCATGTCAACAGAAGGAACTCTTTCCAAACATTTTTTAAATTTGTGCAGTGATTTCTCATCAATATGGTCGCTATCTTTCTGAAACTGCAACAGCCTTGTGCATCGTGTCAATATAAAGAGCAAACGAGTAAATAACCACTTCAAGAGTCCATATTGACATTGTTGCCTCTTTTCAGTTAGATCTTGGACATATAATTCACACTTGACACGGAACTGAGAAGAATTCATCTCCATACAGAGTTCAGCTAGAATCAGAAGATCCTCCGCCATTTTCAACTCCTCTTGCATTGAAGAGTCAATTTTTTCAAGTACATCAGCACCTTCACAAACAAAACTGGCTAGTTCTGCATTAACCAATTCTTTAGCAGCATCAAATCTTGAGTATAGTGTACCCAATAGCACCTAATATCAACTCATGAACAAAAGAAACAACAATAAACAAGTTTTCTTCGACAAAAAAATTTCTACACAGCACGCTTAAATTTTTAGAATAGCATGGCATCATGCCTGAAATATAGAAATATAAACCTGAAATATAGTGTTTGATTGTGATATTCTTGCCTCAAATAATTAACACTCACAAAAATTTAATGAGGCAAATTATAAATAAGACGAAATAAGCATGCAAGTAATATAGAGATACCTTCAGATCACTTGTAAGTTTCAAAATGTTAGCAAATTACCTAGTTGAATATAAGCACGACCAAATAGAAGTTTAGGGCAACCAGTCATTTATAAATACCTTCAGATCAGTGTAGCTATGTGCCCGAGGATGGGTAGGTGGTGAAATGCCACCTTTTGGTCCTAATTCATGTGAAAAGCTTTTGATGCCTTTTGACACTTTACACAAGCTCGGACTCTCCAAACATGATTGTTTTCCATTATGATAGCTCTCCCCGTTGGAAATTTTGGCTCTTGCTTGATCCTTCTTTTCAAGTGTTTCAGCTTTGATGCTTCTCTCCTGCAAAATTAGCAATATTGCTCATTTACTACACACTACCAATGAAGAACTGTAAATCATTATTGAAGTAAGTTAGTAACCAGTCCAGAACAAGTTCAATAGCATGCCTAAAGAAGCTTACCTCAAATTTTGCAGAAGCATCAACACTAAGTCGGGTAGTATCTTTGGAAAAATATGATTTTAGCCATCGAGTTATCTTCTTTCCTTGGTGGAGCTCTACAGAAAAAATGGAAACAAAAAATTCCTTATGTTCATTTTTTCAGAACAGAAATAACTACATTCAGAAGATAAGCTGAACAAAAGTACCAGATGAACTTTGAATTATATTTAGTGGCTTGTTTTACTTGGCAATATATAATTGTATACAAGTAAGACAATATGGAGGACGGGCTAGGAAGAAGGGAGGGGCATGGTGTGGTGGTTGCGACTTCAAAGAATTCTTCATGGGTATATGTTTTCCTATTTGCCAAGAATAAAGTTTATATCTATTTCAATAGATAATACCACCTCGACATAACCATGAAACTATAGAATATCTTTTTACAAAAAAATACATATAAAAACATCATTGAAAGCAGAGGACTGACGAGATGCTTGTTCATTAAGAAGTAGAGAAATTCCGTTGTGGTCCCTCCCCCCCCTGTGGATGATTGACATTCCAGCACAAAAAGTGACATGCGAATCATCCAAGGGTTCCGAACATGCTATAGATTTTCGCTCATTGAAGAAAATTCGCAAAAGAAAAGGGTAAGGAGAAATGGTTGAGGCAATAACTTCCTAACCTGCCATGGACTTGCCTGAGAATCAAATTGCGTGCTACTTAGCTTATTTGACTAATAGCAAGCTTCCACACTCTGCTTCAACTCAAACAGGAACAGGTGCCTATTGTTTTATATTAACAAATTAACCTTTGTCATTGTCTTTAACAACAAAAACAATATCTGGAAAATAAAAGGTTTTGCATATTGAGAAAAGACACCAAAATCTCAGAGCAACAGATTCTCAATTGACAAATTAATTTATCCTAAAATGTCAATCCTACCAAACTGTCAGCAAACAACGGCTTGAGTCTCAAATTTCAATTGATAAATTAATATACTGTCAATTCTCATTTCTCCCTCGGTAATCAATTTTTTTTCTACAAAAAACTTTACACAGTACCGGTGTAAACTGAAATTAGGTTACTACCCGTTGTTAAACAATTGAGATGAAACAAGACAGGTAACAAAAAAAATCCAGATGATCAAATTCTACGGTGTAATATCTAAAAATTAAAAGAAGATCCTCAAAACAAAAAACTCAACCAACAAGAATAGAAAATGACAAATAATTCTCAAAAATATATAAAACAAGCAAACTAGTCCAGGAATCAAACCTCCAACTGAAGAAGCAACCCCTCCCCGTCCTCGAGATATGCTCTTCTGTTTCTGCTTTCCTTTCACGGGATGCTTTACAGTTGCAGTTACATATCTCTTGGACTCTGAAAGCTCATCGAGTGAGGATTCCGAAGGGAGTCGGCGAGTATTAATCCGATTCAAACCTGACGGAATATCGGCGGCCGACGAGAAACATCCATTGCTAGAAATTCCTTCGTTCATTGAAATTCAGAGCAGAGGAAATGCAAAGTTGAAAAGAGAAATGCTAGATTGCAACGACTAAAAGATGCACTATAGAATGAGTCTTGTTTGGTGGTTAGTTGAGAGAGACCCAGCTCTGGTATTTTGAACTTTGAAAACAGTGACATATATTCTTTATATAGCAAAATTATTTTGAAAATATCATCAAAAGTTCCACTTTATAACAATAAGTTATGATTTTATGGATATTCACTGGATTTACTGCGATACACTCTTTTGACTCTTAAAATTTTATCATTTTCTCAAGTTTATATTTTTCTGAATACAGATTTGTAAGTGGCGTAATGTGAATGTGACTTTTTTGACAAAATTATCATTATATTATTCTTTCGAATTCTCGTAAAGACAAACTCATGGTAACATTCTAAAAAAACGAGATCACCATAAATGATATTTTGTATTACCACTTTTCTTAAATAAAAATTATTTAAATACTTTTGTGTTATATTATCATTGTTATGTAACTTGAATGATTTTTCGGTATGTAATATAATAAAACATTATATTTAGTATGTGACAAGTTTATCGATAGTCGGCAAAACACGTGACTTATAAAGGAGAAAAGTACTAAAAAAAGTAAAAGTATTAGAACAAACATCTCTTGCAAATTGTGAGATAGTCACTTTTAAACATCTCATATTTTTTAAAACTGAAACTGAACCCATTTTTGTGTAAAAATTAGAACTGAATTGAATTAATTTATAGTACAAAGATTAAATAAAAATTAATAAATAGAACCAATATATGAAAAAAAAAGGGAATTTGCTAATGAAAACTGAAAAGGTTATTGGTAAAAGACGATCATAAACTTGATAATCAAATTGATAAATATTAGAATTTTTATTAAACAATATTTATCCAGTTCCGAATTCTAAATTTTATGCGTATTCTAAAATTTTAGATATCAAATTTTATTAGTTCAAACTTCAAAACAGATTTTCGATCAACGCTTTTGATTTTATATTTTCGAAATTCTATTCACATTTATAAAACCACATGTTTCCAACTATTACATCTTATAAATTTATTGATATCAGCAATCAAAATAATTAATCAATATAGTACTTACAAATTGTAACTCATATGACAATGCATAGTGAGTAATGAGTATGTGAGAGAAGAATGTAGTATGAACATCACTAGGGATGATGAGCAAAACATTACATGACCAAGTGCAATTTGGTCGAGTGGTGTGTCTCTAAATTTAAAAGTCAATCAAACATGCTCAAAAGTAGAATTTTAAATTAAAAGTCACTTAGTTTGATGTTTCTCTAAACTTTTTTCAACTTAGAAAAGTTACTTTTAAGTAAAAAGTAAGAAGTAGCTAATACTTATTTCTTGAAAGTGATTTTTTTTCAAATCTACTTTTTAACCAAACAAATTACAATATTATCCCTATATTATATTCAATACCCAATACCCTTTTAAAAGTATGTTCTTTTTAATCTTTTCAAGATTCAACATCTTATAAGTGATTTAGAATTCAGTTTTGAGAAACATTTTTTATGGTTTAAAAATCATTTTGCAGAAACACTTAACTATTTATTTTAAAATTCTTTAAAAATTAAAAAAACACTTTTAAATTATAAGTTACGAGTGATGAACACCCCCAAGTGTTACGTTAACTTTGCGTGTATGTTTTAAGTTTGAAATTGGATCTTTTCCACTTGTAGATAGAATATAATATCACAAGTTTTACATAAGGCCGCCCACACTTAGTCAACTGCCACGTGGATTTATTGGCGATGGTGTCATCCCACTTCCATGTCAGATTTCCACGTTAAGTCGTATAACTGAAAATCTTACCGCTCAGGAACATCTTTCTGTTCTATTTCCTTTTTCACTCTGATGAATTATACCTTTGAGCCCATTGTTTTTCAGAAGGAAGGCTATTCTTTGCAACCTATGAGTATATAATATTGTACAAAAATGAAATACATTGCATGAATTATAAAATGAAAAAATAAGACCTAAGACTAACAACAAATTGTAAGAATAATTTTTCCACTATTACAAAGAATATAACAACCTCGAAGAAAATATTAGCCCTTAAGCTCGTAAAATCAATTTGGCTTGAAGACCTTACAAAATGCTTTGTCGTTTTGTCTTTGTTTAACTCATGATATTAATTTAAGGCTACTCGTTGATCACCTTATAGTGAACAATATTTTGCTGGCAAAATAATCTAATCAATGCTATGAGCAACTGCATAACAAAATTTGTAATGATATTTATTTTTTCCTTTGTTCTTTTAAATTTAACAATTAAAAGATAACCAAAATAACAAAAAAGAACCCAAGTAACTGAATTCAAAACTTCAAGGATTGTCATCCACAACTTGACTATTCCCAAACAAAGTATCCCTTCTTCTCGGAAAAACAACCGGTTCCAAACCCGAACCTCTATATTTTAATTCCGAAGATGTTCTGTAACTGAGATCGCCAGCATTTAGCCTAGGATTGGCCTCACCAGATCCCGGCCTAAAACCTCCAGTTGCCCTCCCTTGATATCTAATTGGAGAGGCAAATCTCCTAGATGTACCTCTCAACCCACCAGCCCTTAAATCCATCACATCATCTTGCCTCGAAGAAGACCCCGGAAATGCTAGCCGAGCTCCGGTGGCGTCAGGTGTCGAGCTAAAGGGATCGTCCGGGCCCCACAACGTAAGCGAGTCTTTCTTCTTAGCAAAAAACTGCCAAGCTCCGAAAAGAAACAGTATGAAGAACAACACGGGGCATGTCCAAAGCATCGCGTTGAACTCTCCTTTGAATGCAGGGAGGGTAGAATGGTAAATTCCCACGTACCCCTTTCCTAGACCGAGAACCACGAGTTTTTCGCGGTCACTGGCTATCAAAGGTTTTGACTTTTCAGCCTCGGTCAACGAATCCAATGCCTGGTAATTCAAAAACGCCGACCTGACCTCGTCTAAACCGGCTGAGAACATCGGCCAGGCCCCGCCGACTCGAACGTAAGGTTGACTCGAGAGGTTCAAGGCGAAGACTCTCACTTTGTTGACAATTACCAAATAGCCCTTGATGGCTTGGACCGCGAGAGGCTCGCCCAGGTCAAACTTTCTCTTTGACTGTACCCTGCATTTGAAATTCACCGTGTCGCCTAACAACAACACATGGAACAACTGGCCTTCTGAGGTTATACCGTAAGCCTTTGACCGTTCCGTGGTGTCAAAAGCATAGTGCCGAACAATAGACCGATTTAGCCCTTCACATTCCGATTCACTGACTTTCATGTCCTTTAAATCGATCGACCCCGCGCCATTTTCGCTCAAAAACAAAAGCCTTTGCTTCAAAAACGCGATAGGCCGACTTTTCGGTGCAGCGGAACCGATGATCGTGCCGTTTTCACTGAAAACCCGAATCTTCCCAGCAACATTGGATGACAAAATAAACCTCGATCTCCCGGAGGTATGTACTTCCAATGTCGTTATCGCCACATCAGCTTCCTCATGTTCCATACTAGGTATAAAATTACCGATACTTTCTATAAATAGCGGGCCCCATTCATCGTCATTTGGCCTGTCGAAAACTCTGAGCACTAAAAGGACACCATTCTCATGCCCTGTAACTACGATGCTCTCGTTTTTATACACCGAATAATAAGATATCATTGAAGTAACAGGCGAATCATACTCGGTATAGTACTGATTTAAAACATCCCCATTTCGCGATATGACATGAACTCCCCCACGATTATCCCCAATAGCAATATACTTACTAAGACCTTCGAAATCCCGAAAGGGTAAGACATTTATACAGGTTGCATCAGAATCTAATTTTACAGCAGAAACAAATTGAAACCTCTCTGACCAAAACGGACTAAACTTAGTAACCGAAACAGTTCTTCCTCTATTATCACCATCTTGATTGATTTCACCTTCAATTTTCTCATCTGGAACTTTACTATCAAATTTTATATTCTTAGCCCTAATTCTATTTTTTTCTCTATCATCTAAAGGGGATACCGAATCTGATAGTTTAGTGTCTAATTTAGCAACTACTTCGGTTAAATTCTTAACTAATTCTTCGAGTTTATGTAATAAAACTTCTTGTGGGTTGGACTGGGATTCAGATTGTAATTCAACCTCGGGTGATGAACTAGAACATTTCACAAAAAGTACAGCTAAAATGTAAAGAAAGAGGACAAAGGATGAGGGCTTGCCTTGGTAGGTATTCGCCATTGAAGATGAAGAAGAAGAAGCAGCTTGAGTTAATGTTCTATTTAATTTCCATATATTCGCAGATCTCATAAATCATTCAGATTTGTTAGAATTGAGGGAAGAGGGAAAAGGGTTTTGGATCAGACAAGAGAAAGATGAAATCTTTATGAAGTCTTTTGACTTGGGTTTTGTTTGGGTAATGTAATGTCAAGACAAACTTAGAAAAATGCTGGCTCGGTTAAGGATATGGTCGCTTCCATTCTACAACCACTGGATTTGTTTAAAATGACCTATTATTGTTCTAACCTTGAAATGAGATAATTGGTTGTTTTACTTGTTTAAAACGCATCATTTTGAGGTTGTAAAATGAAAGTTATGGAACGATGGATTGGAATGTTGTTTCAAAGTAGCGAGGACCGGAAAGAGTGAAGAGCTTTTTGTGGCTTTGTTTCCGAAATCGTCTTTTCACGAATGTGGAGCTTGAGAGGCGACACTTGAATAGTTTGGGGGTCTGCAGTATTTGTGGCAACGGCCGGGAGGATATTTTGCATATCATCCGAGATTGTCCTACCTCTCATGAAGTTTGGGTAAATGTCTTTCGTGGAGGTAATAGATTGTCCTACCTCTCGTGAAGTTTGGGTAAATGTCTTCTGTGGAGGCAGTATGGATGGTTTCTTAAATGATTCTTTATGCCAGGTACTCCAAAAGAACTTGTATACTGGTTCGGCCAATGGGTGGGATAATTGGGGCCTTTTGTTTGGTCTTCTGGTTTGGCTTTGTTGGAAAAGAAGAAATAGGTTCGTGTTTGATGATGAGTTTCAAGATAGCAGTTCGCTGGTTTGTCAAGCTACGGCCTTCATGTCCTCTTATATTAGTTCTTACTCGATGTTCAACTCGGATTCGGTTCGTCGGGAATGGTTATTGATTGGATGGAAGCCGCCTCCTGAAGAATGGATTAAGTTAAATTCTGATGGATCAGTTCGAGGGAATGACTTCAAGGCTTCTTCGGGTGGTATTCTCAGGGGTAGTAATGGCAGATGGCTTGGTGGTTATGCCCGGAATATTGACATTTATTCTATTAATAAAGCTGAGCTTTAGGGGGTTATAGATGGGTTGAATTTGGTTTCAGAAAAAAGTTACAGATTTGTTAATGTGAAGGTGGACAGCAAGATGGTTCTTAATGTGATGATTCATCTATAGTCGATAACAAGTGAAATGCGGTAAACTTTATTAAAAATAAACATGGCTCACACCATTTGTTTAATATATAAATTAAAGTGTAGAATAAATTTTCAAATATAAAAAGTTATTTAAAAAATAAATGTTTCTTTTTCCAACAAATTTTCTATGTATTTAATTCAACTAGCAGCAATAGTACTGCAAATGAACATTACGCTCTTTGTTCTTAATGTTTGTCATTTTAAATTTTTCATCAAAGTTTATAAGACATTTAATGCACTATAAAATGATTATTTTATCCATTTTACTTTACAATAAAATTATCTCTCTTCTTAATTACCAATTTATAAATTAATTTACACTCAATCTCTTTCCTAATTAATGCAAGGGTAAATTAGGAAAATCTTGTTAAAAAATACATTGATATTTTGAAATGATAAATATTTGTAATCAAAATAAAATGTCTAAAATAATAAATACTAAGAACCGGAGGAAATACTTTCTTCTTTTCATAAAATTTAATGATGCATCATGTTCAGAGTCTAATATTCCACAAAAATGGAGTCTAATTTTGTTAATCCTTACATTACTTTACACTTGATTAGGAGGAAAAAGGTTCCACAACGACTGTACTTTCTAAAAGAAAAAAGCTCCAAATTTAACAAAATAATCCCACTCATTTATTTGCATTTCAAATTACCAAAAAATAAAATTATTTACATTTCTTTCCAGAGTATATAAAGAAAGCAAGGAAAATTGGTCTTGGGGAACACATTTTGAGCAAGCAAAGCAAAATAAATTAGAAGAATAATAAATTCCCAGAAGACAAATCTATTAATTTTGTTTTAAATGAATTCAACTTTATTTAATGCTCATTCAATCTATCAACCCAACATTCTCTCAGCTCATAAATTCTCTACACAATATATTCAATTATTTTCTAGTTGTATTCATCCCACTTTTAATATTTCATTTTTTTGACATAAATTAACAATTAAATTAATTATAATCATATCACGGTAAACATCTAATTAGTGAAACGTTATACAAAAACGTTGTTAGGATTCGTCCTTGGGAAAAATCGTGATTGATGGGCAATGCTAGTTTAGCTACCAAGGTCAAGTTATAAAAAATACTCGAGATTATTCAGCAGCAGGTTACTTTTAGCCTTTTCTACATGAACATTAGAAGCAACATAATACATCACATTTTGAGAAAAAAATTATCACTCTAAAGTTTCAAAAGTTACAATAAAAATATATGGAGAAAAGAAAACCAATTTGGAGGCAGCAAAGGCATGTCAAAGACTAGGTTGTTCTTAAAGATAATCCAGCAGGTTCTTTCTTGATAGAATAGTGAGTCAATTTGAAAGCAGAATAAATTGCATCGACTTGAGCAGCCATACTACCACCGTAGCAATCACTGGATTTGATCGATGGACACCTTAATATCTCGTGTAGCGAAGGGCTGGAATCCTTTTCCACCTTGCTTTCTGTGGTTTGAGAGCTTGATCTCACTTGAGAATAACTGAACTTGGCTGTTGCAGCTTTCTTAGGCCTGCTATCCATCTCTACCTGCAAATTTGGATTAAATGTAATTAGCATCTGTATATGCTTGAATCAGCAACCAAAAATGCCTTTCCAGGCTTAATAAATTGGCACTGCAAAGTAAATGAAGTATTTCAATTGGCTGCTGTTGAATGATAGATAAAGGGTAAACGTCAAAAACATGCCCTGTGATTTGACTGTTTAACATATGAATTTTTTTTTGTAAAATGATGTTTGTGATTTCAAATGTTTGCAAAAAGAGAGTTTCTAATTTTTAATTATATAATGAAAAGAGGTATTCTTGTCAATTTTGTGCTGAAATTTTGTAGATTAGTTAGTTAATAAAATACAATAAACCTTAATAATAAAGATTAGAATTTTTCAAACAGCACAAATATTTTTTTAATTTAAATGTGATGATAACTTTTAAAAAATCATAATAAAATGAAAAATTTCCTAAAATTGGTCAAATTTTAATGTATAATTCTTAAATAATATGATTATATTATAGAATTTTTTAACCGACTGAGGTACCTAATGTAATACCATTGTTTTTAATGAAAAAATATTTTTTTCCTCTTTTTACTAACTTTTGAAAACACAAGCACGTTTTTGCAATAAAAAATTCTACAAGGACCTTTTTCAAAACAATCAAACCACAAAACATGTTTTCAAAGTTTAATCAATAATAAATGTCATGATGAATCAACAAAATCATGTTGCTATGTCTTGAATAAAACTAGATTTTAACCATCAGTCTTGTGAGAGACTTGAGGTCCTAATAAATCTCCATTCGCTGTCCACAAATTAGAACAACACATTTTGAAACCAGCATTCAGTTTAAGAAAAAACTCACTGTATCTGAAGAATCCCCTGCTGCTAAGACTGCACTCCTGCTATTGCTGTCATCTCTTTCAAAGACAAAAGAACGAACAGCGCTTGAACCATTCTTCTGAATTGATGGTAATGAGTTTCTAGACCCCCGGCTCAGGAAAGATGACTGCAACATTATGCAATTCAGTTACAATGAAATTCAGTACATAAAACATAACCTCAGTCTACAGTGATGTTCCTTAGGTTATGTTATTTTAACCTTCATGTAATTATAAGAGAGATTCTGCAAGCACTATAACATTATTGAGAGAGTGAGCAAAACTCTAATTGTTTTGATATAAGAAATAAATGGAAATATATTCTCAACAATGATGATTTTTATAGCCAATTTTTCAAAAACAGAACAAAAACTATGTTACCTTTGATGACAAGGTCTTGTTTCCTCCTACTGATGATGTATTAAAGTAGGCTGCAAAATAAAAAAACCACGGTAAGCAATGAAAATCATGAAGTAGAAAACTTATTCATAAAAAATATATGCAGAGTGCTCTTTTAAAATACAAGTGGACATAAAATAGACAATAGATCATTGATCATACATGATACTCTGCCTTTCTTTCTGACATCTGGCGCATCATTCAGCTTCTTTATCAAGCCAAAGATACCTTTGGAACTCTCATCCTCTGCCGGTGACAAGAACTTGGACTGCTCTTCCTGTTCCAATACAAACAAATTAAAGCCATCAAATTCCAATCTAGTGATTTTTTTAAATGAAATATAATACCATAGAATAAGCATCTGAAATACTAAGCATACTGAATTATTAACAATCTGATAAAAAAACTCACAGCTTTATGAGAGAAATGCCGCTTAACAAGAGTCTTTTCTGTTTCCTCGTCATCAGAAGAAACATACACATCATCTTTATCTGTGAACATCAAGGGAATCATTTCCTTTGCTTTCTTCAAATTCATTCGTACAACATTTCTTGGAAGAAGACCTTCTGTTGGATCGTTATCTGACTCTTCTTCGCTCCCTTCTTCTTCTGCTTCACTCTCTTCTTGTTCACTCTCTCCGATGAAAGCCATCTCTCTCTCTTTAGAATGGCCTTTTAGCCTCTGAAGAAGGTTTTCGGTTCCAACAGCATCCTGCTGCTCAAGCCACTTCTGGTGGAGCTGATTTCGCATATCATTATCAATTGGCTTTTCTTCATATGCTGTTGCGATCATATCATTAAGCTCCTCAGAGTCCATATTATCCTCATCTTCCTCATCATCTTTGAAACGAGCAAGATCACCATCACTGTCATCCTCTTCCTCGGCTTCATCATCAAGAAAAGCTTTCGCAGGATCACCATTGCGCGATGAAGGGAAGTCAGCTGAGTTATGCAAGAGGGGATTAATGTTCTTATTGTTATCTTCTTCATCATCAGAACTGCACGAAAAAAGTAAACAAAGTTCAAAATTGCAGGGGCTATAATATACTAATTCCACATAATACAACAGTAGAAATCATCTCCTTCCATACATGATATTCAACAACTAAGAGTAAAAAATAGTCAGAAATTCAAAAGCTTAGATTGTAGGACATATTTAATAGTGAAGAAATATTTTTTATAGCAAAAATATATGGTTGATGATAAGTTTGTGAAGGACTAGAACCCGTATCCGTAAAAAGTATAGGAACTGAAGTCCTGAAGGTAGAGTGTACATAGTGAAACATGAAGGTACAACGAACTGGAAAAGTGATGCGTAACAAACTTACATGTCATCAGGAGGAGCAGAATCAAGCTTTAAATTCATTGCTGTTAAAGGAGCCAAAACATCTTTCAAGGGACTGCTGGGAATCTCATCTTTAGAATCACTATCAGGGGAATCAAATATAACATCCTACAGCATACATCATCAAATGTATTATCGACTGAGGAAAAACCCATTGGTGAGTTACAAGCACTCAAGGTGTGAAAAAAAATCACCTGAGTATCCTCAACAGGAGCTCGAAATGTTTGTTTTAAATCACTATACATAGCCTGCAATTTCAAATATATAATTGTTATACCTTCTAATTCCTTCATATAATAGTGTTACTCTCCAGTAACGGAGGGAAACACCAATCTAGGATTCAAAATAAAGGATAATTCATCACATAATCTAAGATGAAGTGTTTGACTAGAAAAATTCTTTCTACTCAAGACATGCAACTATTGCATGAAAGGGAATGCAGATAGTGACTTGCTTTTGACTGATATAACAGATGCAAGCACTTGAAATCACTTGAGACAATTGATTCAAGTTATAAAAATAATGAAATATTTATGTGACCGGGAAGCTACATGAAAAAAATTCATGATACACATCTATTCCAAAACTAATGATGGATTCCATGGATCTCTTTAAAGTAAATCTGAATATTAATATGAATTGATAATATGCGAAGCACTCATTCATCGTATATATATGATATTTGTAACTCACTATAGTAGAAGTTAAATTTTCATCACTTGCATTAGTAGCCTCCTTAGATCCTTGGTCACCCCGATCTTCAACGCTAGCCTCTACAATAACTGGGATTGAAGTTAATTCTTCACTATTTTCGTCTGCATCCTTATGAGCCTCTTTGTTCTCCTCAAGGAATTCCATATCGACCTCTCTTGAAACATTATTATTGGCATCAGAACATGAATCTTCGGTCATATTGACCAATCTGTAACGCGTTAAATAAGTAAATTTTCTACATATAATTAGCACATCCTTACTGCAAAAATCAATGGAACAAAACTTACTTTTTTGAAAGCTCACGCTTTCTTTGCCGGATCTTCTCCAGAACAGAAGATACAGATTTTTGAACCAAAGGAACAGGTCTAAATGATGCATCTCTAGTTTCTACAAGAGAAAGATCATCAATGTTAAATTGTAAGAGATTATCCCAAATATAATCAAAATCCATCATAATCAAGCTGCAGAAAACATAAATCAGTCTCTACCTCTCAATATTCTCTGAGATTCAGCTCGTAGTTCCTTAAATCTTTCCCTTCTCTCCTGTTTGGGAGGAGAACATATTACTAATCCACAGAATAAATTCAAAAATACACTGAATTAACAAAGACGCGAGAACACAGTTACCTTTTTAGTGGAGGCAACTGAAAATAAGTTATCGTCAAAACCAATAAGGGCAGCCTTGACCTTCTTTTTCCGTTTCTTTTCTCCCTTTTCTTCAAATCCATCTAAATTTCTACGTTTCTTTTCCCATCCCCCATTCGTCCTCAAATATTCACTTTCCTCTTCCATTTCTGAACCCAATTTATCTTCTCCATTCTCGTCAAATCCGTCAAAAGTTGCACATTCCTTCTCTGAGCCCCCATTCATCCTCGAATGTTCACTTTCCTCTTCCCCTTCGGTGCCCAACTCTTCTTCGTCTTTCCCGTCAATCTCCTTATCGGGAGAATTAAAATCCAAATGCCTCTGAGCACCAGAACTTTTTTCCTCATTTTCCAAACCAAAATCCAACTCAAAATCTTGCCCAATAGCCTCCAACTTAGATCGAGATCGCGGACCCAATTCCTCAAAAAGTTCCGTATTCGACTCTCCTCTATCTAGCTCTTCATCTTCTGGTGAGTTGACCTCATAAACGGAAGGAGCGTCATCAGATGGAGGAGAGGGAAGATCGTTAGAGACCTTATCTGTAACTTTTCTAAGACGTTTGAGCTTTCTTTCTGGGACTGGAGCAGGTTGATTTTCAGATTCTGAGAATTGTAGGAATTCTTCGTCACTATCCATCGCCGTTGAAAATTAAACTAGGGTTTCTGCAGTGAGAAATAGGTTTTAGGATCGTGAATTTTTTAGTTACAGAAGAGATATAAGATCGACATTGCGCGCCAAATGTTTTGAATCATTTGGTGAAATGGCGCAAATGCTAGAATTTTGTCGAAGGAACGAAATTTTTTAAACCGTCGAATTGCGCTATTCATATTCGGACACTGATGTGATGATTATACCATGGCCTGCCAAAACCAACCATGGGCTTTTAATGGCCTGTTCTCGATTAATATACCACTTTTTTACGATTATACTCTCTTCCTTTTGAATAATTATCATTTTAAAGTTATTTTTCAGTATCATTATCATGTTAATTAAGATAATATAGGTACCTATTTATTTTTATAATTTTTATAAATTTGAAAATTGATTGGATATTTTATTCATTTTATCATTTTCAATGTGCATTAAATAAGAGTAAAATGGACTAAATATGCATTGAAAACCTAAAACGACATTTATTTAAAAAATTTTCAAAGACTCCAAAAAAACAATTATTAAAAAAGGGAGGTAGTATATCCCACGGACCACAGTAAATAATTATAATCTTTCTGAGTTTTGTAGTAAGGCATTGCAATAATTTTACATTAATATCAGTTATTTGACATCCACTAACATCATACCATCTTCATCTTCCATTTTGTTTTCATCTTATAATGAAGATCTAACCACCCAAAGATGAATGGTGGAGATTGTAAGGTGTAAATGGGTGTCAAACAACCTGGTATCAATATAGAATTACAGATACATTATTACCTCTTTATATTTTGTCAATACAATAATCACTTCGCTGAGTTTTGTTCTTACCCAACTACTATATCTTTTTGTTAATATTCTTCACTTTTTCATCCAAATAACTAATATTATGACAAAATTAACCTATCCTCATTTATTCATTTAGTTATGTTTTCATTATATGGACATATTATTACTTCAGTTAAATAATTAGATTATATAATTTTTTAGATAAAAAGATGAACTAAGTGGTACGTATAAAAAAATTTTGTTGTATTTTGTTAATTGTCATGAAAATTTAATACATGTACTATCTTGCTCTGATTATATTATATCAAAAAATTTTGTATATAAATATAAGTGCACAATTTTTCTAACAAAAAATTAAAAGGTTAGTTACCATTTTATTGCACTAATTTATTTATTTTTTATATATAATATTTGACATTAAATAGTCTTCGTAAAAGATTAACATCAGTGTCTGGTTACTTTTTGTACTAGAACTAAAACCGTAACCGATAGAATTTGAGGCTTCAAAAGATTGATAATCTTTTGGACTTGATATGTTTGCTGGCATTTTGTGTTCGTGTAAGTAATGTTATAGCTCCATTTGTCGCTATAATTTACATCTTAAAAACGAGAAATGTTGTTGAAAATGAACAATTTAGGTAAAATCTCATCTCAGCTTCATCTTACTGAAAGAAAATGGTACAAGACCTTTTTGATTTTTCAGTTAAAAAATCGAGTGCTTACATTTAAATACAAAAACATCTTGATATAATATAATTATTGAACAAGGTAGTACATGTACTGAACTTTCATGAGAACAGAATAAAATAAATAAAATACTTTTTTTCATGTGGCATTTAGTTCATCGTTTTCATCTAAAAAAATATATAATCTAGTAATAATTTACTTATATAATGATAATATGCTAAACGGACAAATGAAGAAAAAAGTAATTTTGTCATATGATTAGTTATTTGAACTAGAAAAGTGAAGAATATTAACAAAAAGAAGTTATAGTTTGATGGAAACAAAACTTAGAGAGTTGATTATTGTATTAACAAAACGTAAGGAAGTACTATTGTATCAATGAAAATATAACAAGATTGATTATTATTTTTAAAATTAATTATTAATTTATATTAAGCACTGCATTATTTATATTACTACAGTTGTAACCATGGTTTTCAGACCCGAACCGGTGAAGTGAGTGGTTCATGGATTTAAGGTTCAACCGAATTTTCTTAAAAAATGTTATAATACTAGTATTTTTAAATAATTTGATATTAAACATTTAATATAAATTTTTTTTATCAAAACATTTAATATAAGTTACCTTACACCAACAAGTAAAAATATTTAATGTTAATAATTTATATTTCAAAAGTCTTACTTTAAATAAAAATAAACATAAATGATTAACGATATAATTTGGTGAAAGAATGAATCGCTGATTTTAAAAACAAATTGAATTTAATATCATAATAAACCATAATTAATAAATTAGATAAAAAAATTTACAAATTTGATTAATAATCAAATTGGTTTACTTAATAATTAAATAAAAATACAACATAAACATATTGTAGATATTTTCCAAATAAAAATATAGTTTAATGTAAAATAGTTTAATATTTTATCACATAAAAATGTAAAATGGAAATAAGAAGGCTGTTAGGATTCTTTTGACGATTTGAAATTCTTTAAACGATCATGCAAAACTTAAAAGCATAAACATAAAGAACACAGAAGATTTTTACTTGGTTCTCCCGTCTGGACTTATAAAATGCCAAGCTTTTGAAGGGTAATCCAAGGTGCAAGGATTTTGGTTGCTTTATTGAAAGTCACCGGAGAAAAGAAAAGACCGGCAAAGATCTGATACAGGCCGTAACATAAACACTTTCTCTAAACTCAAATGCTAAAACAAAAGAAGACTAGCATGCGGAAAGAAAAGCAAAACCAGAGCTAAAAATACAACAACCCAAAACAAAATAACAACTAATACAAGCAACGCAGGAAATCATAAGACCTATCTGAATATATAGCGAAGAGAATAACTGCTTCAT
>CATIWQ010109282.1:0-35714 GCA_949673415.1 Euphorbia schlechtendalii
AGGAAAAAATAAAAAAAGGAAAAAGGAAATAAAAGAAATGGAAAAGATATAATAAAAAAGAAAATAAATAAATGTAAATAGGAAATAAAAAAAAGGTATTTGAATAGTACCATAATATGGTCCAGATTCATAATTAAAAAAAGGAAATAATATCATTTAATAATACCATTTAAATGGTACTATTATATGGTACCAGAAAAACTCTGCCTATAAATAGGGAAAATTTTCGGTGGAAAAAGGTGACAGGAAAAAATTCACAAAAATATAGTTTTCTCTTGATAATGACGGATAAATTTTTACAAAAAAATAATATTTTTTTCTAGAGAAATAATTCAGACTTTTTCTACATTTTCTTTACTTTTTTCTTTGATTATTTTTGTATCCAAAACACATTTGGATTCCAAACTTTATTATTTTCAAACCAAATTTTCTCCTTTATTTTCTTCTTCTAAAAATCATCAGATATTCCCGGGTCTTAAAAAAATTTAGTGCCCGAGTCTGATTATCTCTTGGATAAATAAACATTTATTTTCCACACAAACACGACTAAAAGACAAACGAGGAACGCTCTCAGGGATCATACGGATACGCCGAAGTGGATTCATGCAGAAAGGGTAAGCCTCTAAGTTCCTAGAGCTGCTTCATCTCGTGCTTCCTATGTTATTTTATATGCGACCTAGGTGTTCGCCACTTTTCTATTGATAAGTTTAATAACTTGTTCACACGATTTTGGCTTTAAAGTACAGGTGTTGTCAATACCACTTATCAAATAGAAAAATGATGATAAATGCAAGTATACAGTTACGATATAGTTTTAAAAGATATAGAACCCACAGGGAAGGAACCAGTTCTAAAGACAAACTAGAGTAACAGATAAAGAAAATAAAATAGATAATTTTATTTTTGATGGGTTGGTTGGGATATAATGGTAAATAAATAGATAAATGTATAAATAGATTAGAGTGGAAGAAATCGGTATAGATTAACCCTACGAACAAGTGTAGCAAAGAAAAAATGCAAATCATTAAAGATATTACGTACACCAGACTATTTTAACATATTCGGTTCTAGACACTTAGATATTCAATTATTCACCGCAGAGCAACACATAAAATGACTTTTCTAAGTCTAGTGCAAATGAATTAAGAAGATTATATAAACCTGGATAACAATAATATTATGCTGAGTACGGTTCACTGTCACATAGCCATATTTAGCAAGTTACCATTCCAAAAATGTTGGCTCACTAAACAGCGTTATAATCACAGATCCAGTGACTATACACAATCTTGTTAACCCCGAAATCACTCTTAAAGTTGACTCAAAAGCATATAACTTGATTAGTATAAAAGACTCCATGAAATACAAAATATGACACATAAACATATTATAAACTTCGAAATTGAAAGTATAACCAGAAAATAAACAGAGTTGTAAGGTATGCAAGTGGAAGCTAAAGTTGATCAAACCTTATCCACTATTTAATGGGAGTCGTCAATCCCTGCAATTCCTGCGTCTGCTTTGAATTTGGTCTCTGCCCATACATAACCTTCACTAGGATGCTATTCTTTATGAATATTGAATAAACGAATATTGAAGAATGAAAACTTTTATTGATAATTGATTTGCAATTACACTTATACAACAATTGCTCGAATATATAGAGAAATCTAGTGATCGAAATAAGGTTCGAATCACTTATACATTTTCTCGCTAACTTAGAAGGATTTTCTCTCTAAAACTTAGTATGCACGTATCACATACCACACCTATAATCCCATACACCATACCCATGAAATTGGTGGGTGTTGAACCCTATTTATAGAGTATGAAGGGTTGCATCTATCTAAATGAAGAGTCATATCCATTGGCGAAGAGTTGCATCACTTCATTTTGATTGGATATAAAGATTCATCCTCATCCACAATGGAAAGGGACCTTTTCATGATTGGTTGACTTCCAAAAGGTGTCTTTTTGGTTGGTAGTTGATGGCGGTTGATCGTTGTTATCTGGCGATTGGTAGTTGATAAGAGATAACCATTAACCGTCACAAGTCGCGACCGTGAATCTTATATCGTGACTGTGAACATTGATTGGAAATTTTCTATTTATGAAGAGTGACAAGTCGTGACCGCGAATAGATGTAACGATTGTGAAATGATGTTTCTTCATGATCTTCTTTGCAACTTTACCGATCTTTGACAACTTCGATCCTAGGCCAAATCTTTGTGTTCCACGCATCTTTTTGCACCTTTTTCACTCTTTCTCCATAGAATTCCACTTTTGATCATTTTAGTCCCAAGATTTACCTAGTTTCTGCATTTGCATAAAAAACAACTACATACCACGAGAAATCTTTTATATGAAGTATAAAATGACTTAAATCATAGTGTTTTATGATTGAAAATATCATGATTATAAGTGTAAATATACACTTATCACTAGGGATTATTCTACTTTCTTTCATTATGTAATTATTGTTGTAATAATTCTTCTTCATCTTTTATTTCTTTTTAATTTTTATGTTAGAATACCCCCATGAAGGGAATACAAATAATTCCAGGATAACAGACATCACCTTTTGCTATGCGATCATTTTCACTAAATGAAAATGATCAACATACTTGTAATAAATTATTTTATTTCTAAATAAGAACTTTAAATCATCGATGTTTTAATTAGGCCATATGGGCCTTCTCAAAATCAAATCGATCAAATGTTCGAATATTGCATCATATCTCATACTAATCTTTGAGGATGCAGGTTACATGTATGCCTAGGATTTTATTTTCCTTCGGGTATTGCAAATATTATTTTTGGGAAACGTAACTAATAGATTAGGCAAGCGGTTGCATCCCCCGAGGTTATGTAACCTTTAATCTTTACTTTTCCGCATTTATTTACATCTTTGTGTATAGATTTACTACTTTCCGCACATATGTGAATCATGCATAATAACTCGATAATGACTTAAGAGCAAATATGCACAATTAAGAAATACAGTTTTCTATAGATTTAATATAATGTGATCTAATAAGAAATAAGCAACTTATCCCGAACCTGAATCTCTATGTCTCTGTGGGCCGTCCCCCAAACGTTAAGCCTCACAGGACTCTAATTCCTAGAAAGAGTTAATCCAAGTGGTGACTCTACTCTAAGAGATGGCGGATTTAGGTTTGACCAATCTAAATGTTTTCACTCTCTCTACCACACCTTTCCGGGTCCCCGAACCTTTACAGTGGCGACTCCGCTGGGGATTTTTCTAAAACTTATTTTTTAAAAAGATTTTAGATTTTGGATAAGTGCCGAAAATTATTGATCACGTTATTCCTTATTCTCTTATTTTTGACATATTCATAAATTCGTATTGTAATAGAGGGGATTAGCCCGTAAGTTTAAGGTACCCTATTAGCGTGAAGCTTTCTCTTGTACTAATCTACCTCCCTAAGAAAAGATAGTACTTGAGTGGGTGGAGCACTTGTTGCCATATCGCATGTACCTCCCTCATTAAAACCCATTTGGGGAGAGGCTTGGAGTGTATTTTAGTGCAACAAGAACCTTCTATATCAACAACCCATTTACAAACCTCATGTAAACAAGCCGTAGGCATTTTCCCTCAACAAACGACCATGCATAATAAAATTTTCTTATAGGTACGCTCCTTAGTATCCTCGTCATATTAAGATGAACCAAACTTAGGATAGTGACTAGCTAAAAACCCTACGCACGGGAGTTGTATGGTTGGAAGTTTAGACGTTGTACGTTATGTGCTACATACTTATTATTGTACAAATGTCATGTTAACCACGAATCTTAGTGTAGACACTTGAACGCACACACTTATAATGTTAAAATGATGTAACATAGCATCTTCTCATCATCATGATACCAAATTGGTGTCACATACACTTAGAATCATGAAACATCACTTACCCCTTCCCAACGAGATGTTCACTTAACATCCGACTCTTAGCCCGTACAAGGTGAACATATCTTTCCTTTACTACGTGATGTCCACTTGACATCCGACACTTAGCCCACATGAGGCAATAACATATCCCAAACATCATTTTTGAGATGTCCACTCGACGTCCAACTCATATCTCACACGGGGCAATCACACATACCACATAGCCCAAAATAGGGCAAATACCTACCCAAACCATTTTCCACACATCAGGTGATATCCAGTTGATGTCCTAACCTAAGCCCACACGAGGCAGACTTATTTCAAAAAACCTTAACTTACCAAATCTTCAAGGGTATATGCTTAGTACCCAAACCATCTGCCCACATGAAGCAATGATTCGTACATCACCACATACCCTCAAATAGTGATGACCACATGGGTATCCGAAACTCCACCCTAATTGGGTAAAATAACTAAATCATTCATTTGATAGCTACATACAGTAGTTGTTTCCATTTTAGGGTATGTTGAACTGCTTCCACAATCAATTTTACCTATTCCTTTCATGAGATCTAGTCATAGTACAAAATCTCAAAATATTGACCTATTACCATAAGGGTAGCTTGGCCGCCTCACTAACACCACTCATATTATGATGTCACACGGACATCATACATACCTCAAGTCCATCCCTAGGGGTTGGATTTTCGTTTTCACCTTTTTTTTATCTTATCTAAAGACTAATTGGTTTGTTTCAAATGGATTGACAAACACATTATTTATCCCAAATCATGGCATGCTAACCCCTTGTGAATGCAGCCATAATAATAAACATCTCATGCATATTCCACATCATGAATCATATCATGAATTTCAAATGCATGGTCTGATCTTTTACTTGTATATCTTAGCTTTAAAAAGGCCTGCTCATCACCTGGTTCGCATTTCTCCAATCGTGGCCAATTTGGAGGGGGTTCCGTACTCGGGTTCTGATTCAGTTCAACGTATGTTTTTCATGTTCAATCCACTAGAAAGAGTGGGGGAGGATCACCTTGTCCTTAGGGGATAAAACTCTTAGCAGACACATCAATCGTCAATGAGCATCGAGATTGCAACTGCCTTAAATGCCTTTGCAAATAGCGAACAGCTAGCATCGCTTATTCGCCAACACGCCAAGAGAGCTCAGAATCTAGTGTTCAGCCCGGAGGTCACCCTTAATAACAACGGTCCAACTAGCTGGCCTGAAACAAGGGGACCTCCTACCTTGCATGTAGTGCACCTAAATCCCACTACCTTTTGTCAATTTAGGGCAGGACAAAGTCACCTGAACCAGAACCAGGCTCAAACTAGGTAGCTAGGATATAACTTTGTTAATCCTTCCCAAAATCAATTCTACCCGGGATAACTTAGGTAGCCGGCATTCGCACCAGAGCCTTTCTACCAAGGAATGACCCAACAGCCTATTCTTAACTGGAGTACAATGATTACCTCACAATTCCAGGGACCACAACTGCTTAATTTTGCGGTATTTCCCCAATGGCAATATAGCTCTTATCCAAGCGCAGGGAACGCCATTCTTCCAACAACCAGGAATGGCGGAATTATGGCAATAGTTCTTGGCCACTCACGGTGGCCATCTCATGAATATATACTTAGCACAACCAACAATCGGGGATGAAGATAGCTTGCCCCCAAACTTCACAATGTCGTAGTTTGAAAATTATGTAAAATCTTGCTACCCGCGTGCTCACCTAACGCATGATCATAGGATTTTGACTATACTCATTCTGATAGGCAAATATTCAGTAACAGTGCAAAAAACCTTGTTCCCCACTTTTCTACCGATAAGATAAAAAGTTCAAAATACGAATAGGTGTTATCAATACAGCTTATCAAATAGAAAAATGAATACCACTGCAAGTATATAGTTTCGATGTAGTTTTAAAAGATATCGATCCCACAGGGAAGGAATTCTGATCTAAAGACCAACTAGAGTTACAGAATAAACGAAAGTAGATAATTTGATTGGAGGGTTTGGATGATAGACAGATGAATAGACAGTTGTATGAATAGACTAGAGAAAATGAAAAATATATAGATATTAACTAAGAACAAGTTTAGTAAAGAAAAACATGCAAAATCATCAAGAATATTTCTTACACTAGATAGCTTCAACAAATATGGTTCTAGATGACCTAATATTCAATAATTCACCGCAGAGCAACACATGGGATGACTTTTCTAAATCTAGGGTAAACGAATTATGACACTTATAAGAACCTAGATAACTATAATACTATGCTTAGTACGGGTCGCTCTCACATAGCCATATTCAGTAAATTACCATTCCAAAAATGTTGTCTCACCAAACAGTGTTATAATCACAGATCTTGTGATTATACACAATCTTGTTAACCCCGAAATCACTCTTAAAGTTAACTCAAAAGCATATAACTTAATCAATATAAATGATGCAAGATGAAATACTCATTATAACACATAGACATATCATAAATTTTAAAATAGAAAGTATAAGCAGAAAATAAAGTAAAGTTGTAAGGTAAGCAAGTGAAAGCTAAAGTTGATGAAACCGTATCCACTCTTTAATGGGAGTCGTCAATTCCCGTAATTCCTGCGTCTACTTTGAATTCGGTCTCGACTCGTACATAACCTCCGCTAGGATGCTATTCCTTGTGAATATCAAATAAAAGAATGTTGAAGAACGAAAACTTTGATTGATAAGTACTTTGCAATTATACTCATACAACAATCGCTTGAATTTGTGTAGAAATATAGTGATCGAAATAAGTATCGAATCACTTATACATTTTTCTCACTACAACTTTGAACATAGTGAAATCTATACAATTTTCACTGTCTAATGTGTATCACGCATACTACCATTCATTCCATCTCCTTGTGTCACAAAATTGGTGTGATTTGAACCCTATTTGTAAACTGCGAAGGGTTGCGTCTATACAAACGAAGAGTCGTGTCCATTGGCGAAAGGTTGCATCACTTTAATATGATTGGATGCAAAGATTCATCCTCATCCACAATGAAAGGGCACCTTTTCATGATTGGTAGACTTCCAAAAGCTATCTTTCCAATTGGCAGTTGATGGTGATTGATCGTTATTATTTGGCTATTGGTAGTTGAAAAGAGATGACCAATAACCTTCACAAGTCACGACCGTGAATCACATGTCATGATCATGAGTAATGATTTGTAACTTTCTGTTTATGAAGAGTAATAAATTGCGACCATGAATGGGTGTCACGATCGTGACATGTCTTTTTCCTCATGTTTTTTCTTCGCAGCTTTACCAATCTTTGACAACTCCGATCGTAAGCCAAATCCTTGTGTTCTAATAATCTTTTTTCACCTTTTTCACTCTCTTTACATAGAATTCCATCTTTGATCATTTTACTCCCAAGATTCACCTAGTGTTTGCATTTGCATCAAAGATAACTACATACCACGTGAAATCTTTTATATGAAGTATAAAATGAAACAAAACCATATCGTTTTATGATTGAAAATGTCATGATAATAAGTGTAATTATACACTTATCACACCCCCACACTTAACTTTTGCCTTTTCCTTAACTTAAACACAACATAAGTGTATAAAATAGTATTCAAGTTCGTACCTCATTTGGCGAAAGACAATCATAATGAGTATCACATTCCCACGTTGCATAAAGTTCAAGTAAAAGTTTGAAATTTCCCATTAATTAGTAATGTGCAATTTATATAGTCCATTGGCATACCTTTGCTCTTACTGAAGGGTCAACCAAATTGTGTCTTCATGTAAGTGTTATATGCTTACTCGAATATTTCCTTCTCTCAAGTATAGTATAAAGTATAAAGGATAAAGGGAGCACACTTTGGAAAGTTTGATCTCAAGGCATTTTTAGGTAACCTAGGATACTAAACACACTCTTAGTGGTTGCATTTTATGCTTCATACCACTCACCCCTTATTTTTAGTGGTTGCATTTTATGCTCCATACCAGTTTCTCTCATTTTAATTAAGCATATGTTTTTGAAGTACAGATTTGTACTTTGCACCCATTTTTCATACTATGCTACTTTTCTTTTTTCACTCATTGAATGGTTGCAGTTTCTGCTCCGTACCATTCCTCACCTTTTGCATAACTCATTGGTTATCCTCTCTTTCACTTTATTTTTCTCTCTTAATACCCTCATCCTTTATTGATCACTTTCAAAGTAGTATGGCTATAGTTTCCCAACACTTTAGGCACACTCAATACTTATAGGATATATTCGAGAATTGCATATAAAACTCATTGTAAGAACACACTAGTTATTACTCCACTACTAACTTATTGGTAGCATTAAACTAAAACTATATAACTTATACTAATTTATATTGCATTTAAATATATATCAAAACTTACTTGGAATCTTGCTTTTAATGTTACTTACAACTCATCCTTGCAAAATGCTAAATTTTGTGCCAAAAAGCACTCACACTCTCAACGTTCGCTCATACTCGAAACAACTTGTTTGAAATATGCACTAACATCAAACTTGAAATACCTAACAGTCAAAATAACCTTGGAATATGTGTTAGTATAGTATAGGTATGGATAATGTATAAACAAAAAAAATTAAGAAAAAATATCAAATTCTTCAATTTTTTTAATTTTATTTAATTTTTTTGGATTTTTGGGATTTATACAAATGCCCCCCACACTAAAGAACACAATGTCCTCATTGTGGATGACTTTATTAAACTCTAAATCTAAAAACTAAAAACCAACAACTAGTCTAAAAATTTGAAAAAGAAAAAGTAAAGAAAAGAAAAGAGTAAACCTGTTCATTGAGAAGGAGAATCCGGGGGACTAGGATTTAATCGAAAATTTTATTTTCTAAAGAAAGATAGTAATTTTCAAAGCATCAATTTGTTACTTTTCTTTAGAATCTTCATGTCTCTTTTCATTACTCCAAGTTCCGCTTGGCAATTGTCTAATTTTTGTTGCATGCTCGCCTTCCAATCTTTCGGAGCTTCATCTTCATCTTCTTCTTCGATCATCAGAGCCTTACCAGGATGATGTCTAGTAGTTGGATCAAATGGGCCAATGGAAGAATCTTCATGAGTCGAGATTAACTTCTTGGTGCTGTTGGAATAGGAGTAGAAGGAATATACACCATCGCTCTCTTGAAGAAGTCCAGTGTTCTTCAAGTAATTGCCATCCATATAATGAAAATACTCACCCGGTTGATGGATATAGGGGAGTTCATTTTGTGCACCCAAGATGATTACGGTGATAATTTCAGCTGCCCCAATCTTGTTTCTCAAGCTTGTAGAATTCTTCTTCATCATATCCCATATTACATCCACAAATTTCGCATTTTGTTTATTCATCGCACAAGAAAGAATAGACAAATCTCTCTTTTAGACTTTGGTATTCTCTACTCGACAAAATATTGAAGTGGAAATATATTTTTGTAGTAGAAGAATACACTCATTCTTAATAAGTTTGTTTGGAGAATTTTTGCGGTCGAAGCTCTCTTACTTGTTAAATCTGCCTAAACTCGATTCGCTTGAAAAGATCCTTCATGCTCGATGAATTTTCAACTTCAAATCTGAACAAAGTACCCATCATCTCTCTTATGACGGTGTAATGTCTTCCTTGGTTACGAAATTGAATCGCCCTCTTCCTTTTATCTTTAAAATCAAATGTCAATAGACATTCTAAAATCCAATCATGATTTTGTGGAAATCGCATTCCCACAAACGTGCTCAAGCTAAGATTAGCAAGATACATCCCCATTTGTTCATGGAGGCCTAAAGTCTCTAAGAAAACCAAATCAAGAAAAATCATACCGTTGATTTCTAACTTATTCAAAACTTGGAATCTCTTCCCTTCTTCACGTGTATGAATTAGAAAAGGACAACCATAATCTTGTTGGTAGTTTGGGAATTCTCTTCTATTAGCAGCTACCTTAACACGAGGCATATTGGTTTTGAAGTAAAGGTTGAAAGAAAGGTTTTTTGAATGTAGAAGAATAGAGGTGAAAGAATCAGAACTTTTGAGCTTTGTAGAAGGTTGTGGTGGCTATGGATTCAATCTAGACCTTTATATAGAGTTCTAATAGGTATTGATTTACCAAAATAGTCAATATAGCCATTTTTCCTTCAAACTAGCTGTTAATGGCAATTTCAGCCATCTGTCACGTGTTGAATCGTGATCTGTAATGGTAATATTCTGGCCGTGTCACGATCACGAAGGCCTGTCGCTATCGTGACTTTCTTCACGACAGAAATAGAAAGTTTTACTGCATAATGTCACGGGCGCGACCTATAGTCACGGTCACGACTTTCTTTAATTCCTTTATTTCTTCAATTTTTAGACTTAGTCCTAGAAAACTTAGAAAAACAAATATGTTAAATATAAATATTAAAGATTTACTAATTACATACCTGGAATGATTTATGGTGAAGATAGTAATTGAACATCAACGTCTTGTTGTTCAAATTTATTTTCAAGATAAGGTTTGCATGGTTGGCCGTTGGCTCAAAATATTTCTCCATTTTCGGCTTTGAATTCCAATGCTCCATTGTCAAAAACTTGAATAACTTCATAGGGTCCCTTCCAATGAGATTTGAGTTTTCCAGGGAACAAGCGAAGTCTGGAATTATATAATAGAACTTTATCTCCGACCTTAAACTTCTTTTCCCGTAGTTTGCATCGTGTCATCGTTTTGTCTTCTCTTTATAGACCTTTGCATTTTCATATGATGACAAATTTAGTTCTTCTAACGCATTTAAATCCAACTTCCTTCTTTCATCGGCTTTGTGTAAATCCATATTCAAATTCTTCAAAGCCCATAAAGCCTTATGCTTTAATTCTACCTGTAAATGACAAGCCTTTCTGTAAACCAACTTATGGGGTGTCATACTACTAGGTGTCTTAAAAGCTATTCTGTAAGCCCATAATGCATCAATTAACTTAGTAGACCAATCCTTCCTAGAATTCGATACAATCTTTTTGAGAATCCACTTAATTTCTCGAGTAGAAATTTCTACTTGACCACTAGTCTGAGGGTGATATGGGGTGGCAACCTTATGATGTAGTCCATACTTATGCATCAAGCTTTCAAAAGTCTTATTGATGAAATGTGAACCTCCATTGCTAATTATGGTCCTAAGAACTCCAAATCTACTAAATAATTGCTTGAGAAACATAGCAACTACTTTAGCATCATTCTTACTGTATGTGCTAGCCTCAATCCATTTTGACACATAATCAACTACAACCAGAATGTAATTATTACCATTAGAGGTAGGAAATGGTCCCATGAAATCTATACCCCAAACATCAAAAAGCTCCACTTCTAAGGTGTTTTTCAATGGCATCTCATCTCTTCGACATATTTTTCCTATTCTCTGACAATTATCACAATTCTGAACAAATTCTCTAGCATCCTTGAACAATGTTGGCCAATAAAACCCACTCTCTAGAACTTTAGCACTGGTTTTTGCTGGTCCTAAATGTCCTCCATAAATGCTATCATGACAATGACTTAAAACTGAAGAAAAGTTAGTATCATCTATACATTTGCGAAAAATACCGTCGACACATACCTTAAACAAATAAGGGTCATCCTAAATAAATGATCTAATATCCTTAAGAAATTTCTTCTTACCATTAGAATCTAAATCAGAGGTTAAAGTATGCGTAACTAAGTAATTTGCAAAGTCATCATACTATGGACTAATAGTATGTTTAATAGACATAAGATTTTCATCTGGAAAGAGTTCATTAATATCACCAATTTCACCTATAGGTCCCTTATCATCTTCTATATGAGATAAGTGATCAGCTACGGTATTCTCACTTCCCTTTTATCCCTTATTTCTAAGTTAAACTCTTTTAAAAGAAGGATCCACTTAATTAATCTAGGTTTGGCATCTTTCAGAGTAAACAAATATCTCAAAGCAGCATGATCTGTATAAACTATTACTTTGCACCCAATCAAATATAGTCTAAATTTATCACATGCATATACGACTGCAACATCTCTTTTTCCGTAGTGGTGTAATTGAATTGTGCAGAAGACAAAGTGTGACTCACATAATAAATTGCACGCAAATTCTTTTCATACCTTTGACCTAATACACAACCAACAACAACATCACTCACATCACACATCAGTTCAAATGGCAGGGACCAATTTGGTTTCACAATTATGGGTGCTGAAACTAATGTTTGCTTTAAAGTGTCGAAGGCTTTTAAATAGTAATTAGAGAAATCGAATTTCACATCTTTAACTAATAAATTAGTTAAAGGTTTAGCTATAACCTAAAAATCCTTAATAAACCTTCTGTAAAATCCAACATGGCCTAGAAATGATCTTATTCCATTAAAATTTATGGGAGGAGGTAATTTCTCAATGATCTCGATTTTTGCTATATCTACATCAATTCCCTTTTTATCTATCTTATGACCTAAAATTATACCTTCATTAACCATAAAATGACATTTCTCCCAATTCAATACCAAATTAGTTTCCTCACATCTAGCAAGTACTTTATCCAAATTTTTTAGACATTTCTCAAAAGAATCTCTATATACAGAGAAATCATCCATGAAAACTTCCATAATATCCTCCACATACTTACTAAAAATAGCCGAAACACACCTTTGAAAAGTAGCCGGAGAAGGCATTTTTCTATAAGCAAATTTACCAAATGGACATGTAAAAGTGGTTTTGTCTTGGTCATCTGGCTTAATATGAATTTGAAAATATTCAGAGAATCCATCAAGAAAATAGTAAAATGCATGACCTCATATCCTTTCTAACATTTGATCTATTTATGGTAAAGGGAAATGGTCTTTCCTAGTGGATTCATTTTTTTCTGTAATCTATGCAAACTCTCCATCCAGTTGTTATCCTAGTAGGAACTAAGTTACCCTTTTCATTTTCTACTACAATAATACCTCCCTTTTTCAGAACACATTGAATAGGACTGACCCATTCGCTATCTAAAATCGGATAGATAATTCCTGCATCTAGCAACTTGAAAATCTCCTTTTTAACAACTTCCTTCATGTGAGGATTTAATCTTCTTTGCCTTTCTATCTTAGGTTTACTATGATTTTCCAAATTAATATAATGCATCACTATAATAGGACTAATCCCTCTAATATAGGAAATTTGCCAACCAATACTCCTAATTCTACCCTTTATTGTTTCCAATAATGCTTCTTCCTACAGATAAGATAACTTACTAGAAATGATATGGGTAGGGTATTGTTGCTTCCTAAAAATGCATACTTCAAACGACTAGGCAATTGCCTTAATTCTACTAAGGGTGGTTCATCTATAGAAGGTGGTGTAGGATCATCTTCTCTAACTAATTTTTCGGTTTCTGAGGAAAATTCTAAATTTTCAAGGGATTTCGATGTTGACTCTTCATGAGATGTAATATGACAAATTTCATCAACGCATGTATCAATTAAGTTATCAATCATGTAATCACCACAAAACTTATCCTAATGTATATTAGTAAACATTTTAAACGCAAAACAAAATACAATAACAAACAGATATGTAAATGTAAATAAAAATAAAATAAAAACGTACCATAGTCTCAAAATTTTTATCTCTAAGAACGCACTTAACTTCCCCAGCAACGGCGCCAAAAACTGGATCATATGATATTGACTATACTCGTTTCGATAGGCTTATTCGGTAACGGTGCCAAAAACCTTTTTCCCCACTTTTCTACCGATAAGATAAAAAGTTCAAAATATGAAAAGGTGTTATCGATACTGCTTATCAAATAAAAAATGATGACCACTGCAAGTATACAGTTTCGATGTAGTTTTAAAAGATATTGATCCCATAGGGAAGGAATTCAGTTCTAAAGACCAACTAGAGTTACGGAACAAATGAAAGTAGATAATTTGATTGGAGGGTTTGGATGATAAATGGATGAATAGATAGTTGTATGAACAGGCTAGAGAAAATGTAAAATATATAGATATTTCCTAAGAACAAGTATAGTAGAGAAAAACATGCAAAATCATCAAGAATATTTTATACACTAGATAGCTTCAACAGATACTGTTCTAGACTCCCTAATATTCAATAATTCACCGCAGAGAAACAAATGAGATGACTTTTCTAAATCTAGGGTAAACGAATTATGACACTTATAAGAACGGGGATAACTATAATACTATGCTTAGTACGGGTCGCTCTCACATAGCCATATTTAGCAAGTTACCATTCCAAAAATGTTGGCTCACTAAACAGCGTTATAATCACAGATCCAGTGATTATACACAATCATGTTAACCCTGAAATCACTCTTAAAGTTAACTCGAAAGCATATAACTTAATTATTATATATGACGCAAGATGAAATACTCGTTATGACACATAGACATATCATAAATTTCAAAATAGAAAGTATAATCAGAAAACAAAGTAAAGTTGTAAGGTGTGGAAGTGAAAGCTAAAGGTTATCAAACCGTGTCCACTCTTTAATGGGAGTCGTCAATTCCCGCAATTCATGCGTCTACTTTGAATTCGGTCTCGACCGTACAGAACCTCCGCCAGGATGCTATTCTTTGTGAATATCGAATAAAAGAATGTTGAAGAATGAAAATTTTTATTGATAAGTGCTTTGCAATTACACTCATACAATAATCACTCGAATTTGTGTAGAAATATAGTGATTGAAATAAGTATCAAATCACTTATACATTTTTCTCACTACAACTTTGAACGTAGCGAAATCTATACAATTTTCACTCTCTAATGTGTATCATGCATACTATCATTGATCCCATCTCCTTGTGTCACGAAATTGGTGTGATTTGAACCCTATTTATAGAGTGTGAAGAGTTGCATTTATCCAAATGAAGAGTCGTGTCCATTGGCAAAGGGCTACATCTCTTCAATATGATTGATACAAAGATTCATCCTCATCCACAATGGACGGGTACCTTTTCATGATTGGTTGACTCCCAAAAGGTGTCTTTTCGGTTGGCAGTTGATGGTAGTTGATCTTTATTATCTGGCGGTTGGTAGTTGAAAAGAGATAACCAATAACCGTTATAAGTCACGACTGCAAATTACATGTCGCGATCGTGAATAATGATTTGTATCTTTCTATTTATGAAGAGTAACAAGTCACGATCGTAAATGGGTATCAAGATCGTGACATGTCTTTTTCCTCATGTTTCTTCTTCGAAACTTTGCCAATCTTTGACAACTCCGATCCTAAGCCAAATCCTTGTGTTCCACGCATCTTTTTGCATCTTTTTCACTCTTTTTACATAGAATTCCATCTTTGATCATTTTACTCCCAAGATTCACCTAGTTTTTGCATTTACATAAAAAACAACTACATACCACGTGAAATCTTTTTTATGAAGTATAAAATGAAATAAAACCATATCATTTTATGATTGAAAATGTCATGATAATAAGTGTAATTATACACTTATCAATGCATTACCAAATGGTGATGAGGGTATTAAGGGTCAGCGAACGAATGATGGCTAAGCTCTTTGTCATCACCTTGGGCTACCCAGTCAATGAATGGTACAATCATCTTCCACTGGACATAGCTACTGATTGGAATAGCCTTACTCTAGCTATGATGGGCCATTATGGTTTCAACTCTCAAATGGAAACCACAATGCAACATCTGGAGGCTATAAGGCAGAACAGGGTGAGAGCTTCAAATCCTACTATGCGCGTTGGATGGCCACACAAGTCAGGCTTCGAGCTGGCTTAACCCTACTAGAGATGATAACAAGCTTCTGGATGGTGCATTGCCATCATACAGGAATAAGTTTGGATCGGACATCTTCTCGAGCTATCAAGAAGTGTTTGAGAAGGCAAATAGGATGGAGTACTTTGAATCCATGGATACATCTTGGGGGCACTAGCACCGAAAGATGATGATGTAAAAAATTAGCTTTTAGCTACTTTGCCCACGAGGCTTTTAAATTTTTGAATAAATTGAACTTTGTTTACTTGCTTGATATTCTATCGATGACATCACGCATTCTCATAAGCATGTACATAATGTTTTTAGCACATGCGATACATCATGTCATGAAATTAATTTGGGTATAAATGGATTCCCCATAATTACAATAAATTCAAATGATTTGACTCGTGAGAGAAAGTGAGAGACAAATACATGTACTCAGACGACGCGTGATAGCATTTGCTTTATCCCACAAAGATGGAAGATTGACAGACAGATCACGAAGCACGAAACATCCATGATTACTAAATTAGTCAAACAGAGATCAAAATGATCGAAACCAAATTAAGGCTAAAATGTCAACAAAGCAAGTTGAGGTTAAACAACCGGTACAACGTCAAAGAACACAAAGAAGGGGTCAGATTGTTGAACACATCAACAACTCTATCACACGGCTCACCAAATCTGATCTCCAACATATCACCTATGATTGGAGAACAATTGAACTCAAAAGGAAACATTGATAAACAAGATCCATCATCACATTCACCTCAAGCCAACAAATCAGGATGAGCACTAACCAATCAATCAGAAACACTGAACGAGATAAAAATTGAAGTTGTGGACATTAAATGCGATCGGACTACCAAATCAACCAAGTCTTACACAATTGCTATCACACATAGGTGAAAGAAATAGATTGAGAAAAAGCAATACCAACAAAAAAAAATAAAAAAATAAATTAGCATGTCAATTATTAACACAGTTAGTTGAGCAAAAATTAGGGCTTCTTTTCAAAATTGAAAAAGAATAGTCCGCTGAGTTGAAAACCTAAAAAGGGCGACTCAGGCAAAACTTAGGACATCGAGGGAACCACATTGGTTAGAAAACCTAAGAGGGCTAATCAATGGCAAGAGTAAAATTATTTGAAACATTTATACCCCTGTTAAGTTTATCAATGAATTGTCATTTTTGCTGAATCTTTATGCATATGCTTATTTTGATTGCTTGCATGCCAATGGTAGAATATCGCAAGTAAACATAAAAAAATGAAAAAGTAAAAATAAAAGAAAGAAAAATAAGTCTACTGGATCGAAAACTTGAAAGGGCGGTCTAGGTGAAAATTAAGACAATATTCGATAGATAGAAAACCCACAAGGGCGATCTATGTAGAAATTAGAACCAAAGAAATATCAAAAATTCATCATCTCCTCCTCGGAACGGTATGTGACATTATATACCTCCAACACTTTAGGCAAATGGCTTCCAAGCGATCATCGCTGGCACAATGCGGTATCAATGACTCATCCAGACTCTGCTCAGACCAGATCTAAGTTCTGAATTCGAATTTGATTCAACGAACCCATGGTCATCGCTCTGAAGAAGTTATCCATGGAATCCCTAACAAGAAAGATCTTAGGGGCAACCATGCACCAGCACAAGAGAAGGCTCTTCAATGAACGAAGCCCACAACACCTACAATAGACAAACATACATCATGTGATAAATATTGTCCATGCATAAAATCATGCACATATTACATTCGCATCACGTCATTTACAGGTAAAGACGATGTCAAACTAAGGCAACACTGTCCCAGCAAACAAGAAACTCCACCTCCACTTGAGGAACCTACACACACTAAGAAAGATGATGGTCCACTCAAGCCTAAAGTTAACATTGCATCACAAAAACCTCCTAAAATAACAGAAAATTTTTCAAGAAATCTCCGAATTTCCATTAAACTTATTTATTTATCATGTTTTAATTTTTGATTGAAGGGGCAAAAATTTTTACTTCAAATAAACTCAATCAAATAATTAAAATATTCATCATAAAATGTATTAACATTATCTTTTTCTCTGACTTGTCAGAGGAAACAAGTCAACTTCCTATTAAGGAAATTCAAAATACAACCAAAGAAGGAAACGGTTATCTCATTTTCCAAACGAAGAAAGAAATAGTCTCATTTTCCAACCGAAGAAAGAAATAGTTATCTCAATAGGGTCGCTTTTGAAATGGATTTAGGCACCCTACCCCGGCAATTCCAATGGGCAAAATCAACCGAAGGTCAACTCACAAGGGGCACATAATGACCACAACTGAAGAAAGAAAAGGTTGTCGACAACTATAGGGACGCCGTAGAAAGAAAGGGTCGACCCACCCACAAGGGGCACTAAGTATCTAGGGAATTTGAAGAAGGAAATGGACAATCCTATGAAGACACAGCGCCAGAAAGGAAGGCCCATGTTATCAACGATCGGAGATAAAGAAATCACCAGCTGTGCAGGCCAGGTATATTCTCGATCTCTCCGCTCCATTTCATGTGATCATACTGGTTATACAACTAGCAATTATCACACGAGGGGCAGCTATGAGCACAGAATTTTGTACCAGCTCGCACGTTCAATGATGAAGGTTTTCGGGATTTTTATCCTTGGATCACACAATTTTCGACCATCCGATGATCTTCAAATGGGAGTTCTCCTCGTAAAAAAAATAAATATTTCGGGCCCTAAATAAATATATTTAAAATTTAAAAAAATATTAAAAAGTCTTATGTGAAAACTTAAAGGCTTAAAATATTTTAAGGACTTAAATAAAATTTAAGGGTTTGGAATAATTTAATTATATATACACACACACACACACACACACACTTATAAGGAAAAAAAATAAAAACAAATGAAAAAGGAAATAAAAAGAAAAGGAATAAAAAAAGAAAGGAAATAAAAGAAATGGAAAAGATATAATGAAAAACGAAATAAATAAATGTAGATAGAAAATAAAAATGGTACTTAAATAGTACCACAATATGTTCCAAATACATAATTAAAAAAAGGAAATAATATCATTTAAATGGTACTATAAATGGTACCAGAAAAATTCCGTCTATAAATAGGGGGAATTTTCAGTGGAAAAAGGGAACCGGAAAAAATTCACAAAAATATAGTTTTCTTTCGACAACGACGGAGAAATTTTTACAAAAAAATAATATTTTTTTCTAAAGAAATAATTCAGAATTTTTCTACATTTTCTTTACTTTTTTCTTTGATTATTTTTTAATCCAAAACATGCTTGGATTCCAAACTTTATTATTTTCAAACCAAATTTTCTCCATTATTTTCTTCTTCTAAAAATCCTCAGATATTCTCGGGTCTAAAACAAATTTAGTGCCCGAGTCTGATTATCTCTTGGATAAATAAACATTTATTTTCCACACAAACACGACAAAAAAACAAACGATGAACGCTCCCGGGGATCATACGGATACGCCAAAGTGGATTCACGCCGAAAGGGTAAGTCTTTGAGTTCCTAGAGCTACTTCATCTCAAGCTTACTATGTTATTTTATATGTCAACCTAGGGATTATTCTACTTTCTTTCATTATGTAAATATTGTTGTAATAATTCTTCTTCATCTTTTATTTCTTTGTAATTTTTATGTTAGAATACCCCCACGAAGGGAATACATATGATTCCTGGATAACAGACCTCACCTTTTGCCATGCGGTCATTTTCACTAGATAAAAATGATCAACATACTTGTAAATAAAATAAATTGTTTATTTCTAAATAAGAACTTTAAATCGTTGATGTTTTAATTGGGCCATACAGGCCTTCTCAAAATCAAATCGATCAAACGTGAGAATATTGTGTCATATCTCATGCTAATCTTTGTGGATGTAGGTTAGATGTATGCCTAGGATTTTATTTTTCTTGGGGTATTGCAAATATTGTTTTTTGAAAATGTAATTAATAGATTAGGCTGGCGGTTGTATCCCTCGAGGTTATGTAACCTTTAATCTTTACTTTTCTGCATTTATTTACTACTTTGTGTATGGATTTACTACTTTCCTCACATACGTGAATCATGCATAACAACTCGAAAACGACGTAGGTGCGAATATGCACAATTAAGAAATACAGTTTTCTATAGATGTAATATAGTGTGATCTAATAAAAAATAAGCAACTTGTCCTGGACCCTAATCTCTGTGTCTTAGTCGCCCGTCCCCCAGATGTTAAGCCTCATAGGACTCTAATTTCTGGAAAGCGCTAATCCAGGTGGCGACTCTACACTAAGAAACGGTGGATTCGGGTTTGACCGATCTAACTATTTTTGCTTTCTCTACCAAACCTTCTAGGTTCCTGACTCGGTACCTTTTAAAAACACCTTGGTGGACCGCGCCTCTCATCTTCACGCTCTCGGCCCATCGCTCCATGTCGTCCGCTCATAGAAGGCACTTGGTTTATGTAGAATCTACACAAAGGAGACTATGGGCCACACATGAATGGCATGGCCCTGGCAAGATAAGGCTATTTTTGAACAACCATTGTAGCTTATTGTGTTTCAAAAGTTAAGAAATGCCATGAGTATCAGATATACGATGACAAAACCTACCAATAGTTTTGCTCCATTGCTTATCTACTCATTGGCCATTCTTGGTATGGGGGAAGACATATTAGGTGAGATTCAACCATCCTCAACAAATGTACACAAATTCGTAGTGGTGGCAGTCAACTACTTCTCAAAATGGTAGAATTTGAAACATTTACTAATATTATTGTCAAGAAGATAGCCAAATTCATAGAGAGGCAAATTTTTTCTTGATAGGGTATCTCTCATCATACCATCTCCTACAATGGAGTACAATTTCAAGTGGAAATCAAGCAACTATTCAAATGTTATCTAATTGAGCATCATTGATCATCACCATATTGACCACAAGCCAATGGGGCAGTCGAAGTAGCCAACAAGTCCATCAAGAATATTATGTCTAAAATGGTGGTAGCTTAACGCAATTGGATAGACAAACTACCATTCACCCTATGGGGCTATTGAATGAGTGTTAAGATGCCAATGGGGTACACACCTTAGTTTGTGGTCGAAGTAGTGCTACTCGTTCAAATTGAAGTTAGATTGCTAAGAGTGGCTTTAGAAGCTTGACTGCGCAAATCTAAATGGGCTAAAGAAAGATATGGACAATTGAATATAATGGGAGAGCGTAGACTTGAAGCATTGGACCATCTTCAAATGTATCGATAGCACATGGCACGCTCATAAAACAACTACATCAAGCACTAGAAGGTATCCTTAAAGGTAGTAGACTTGGTTTTGAAACAATTGAAATCATCAAACACCGATGCTAGAGGGAGGCTTCATCCTAATTAGGAAGGACCATTCATCGTAAATTGAGTCTTGAGCAAAGGATCCATGAGAATCATGGACCTCGATGGAAATGATTTTGTGAACCCGGTGAACATGGACAGGCTAAAGCACTATCACATCTCATTCGAAAGAAATCAATGGGAAAAGTGGCACACAAAAAATAAATATTCAAATCACTCATTGGATTGATAACCTCTTTGTCAATGTTGGGTAAAAATTAGGGTTTATTCAGGCTAGATGAATTGAAAACCCGAAAGGGCGATCCATGTAAAAGTTAGAGCAACGAGTGAAAATTATTCAAAGTTAATTAGAAAACTTGTAAAGGCTAGCAAAAATGGGAGTGTCTGAAGTTGCATTTCATCAGAAATGTTTTTAAACAATTGCATTCAAGTTGCATTTCATCAACAAAGTGTTTCTTCTGTTATATCTATGTTTCTTGCTTTATGTGCTTGTATGGAATGGTGTGAATAAGATCATTTCAATAATGCAATGCCATTATTCAAATAATATGAGGAAAATTCAAATTCATGTTAGAAATTCAAATACAAGAAAGCATGTTAAATAAAAGGCCTATGAAAGATAATCCTCCAAGAAACTTGTTGTCCTACTTCAAGTCGATCATTATATTATTTTCTAATGATGCACCTCTCAAGTAGGTAAGGCCCATAGAAGAAAGCCACTCTAAATATGGAGTGTCTGAAGCCACAGGCCCCACAGTATTATAATCATGCCGCACAAAGGAGTTGTGATGCATCCATCGCTCCTCAAATCAAGCTGGAGTGTCTATGCCATACTTGATATTGTTCCCCTCATAGACGGATTGAGGAATATGCTAAACCCCACCTTATTGCCTACTCAGTAGAAAGTCATAATCTTCAAACCTATCAAAGAGACCTTGTGGTACTGTACATAGACCATCACCTCGGTGAACTTCTACCAGGGGTAACTCCAAGTATCCGGTACTTGGTTACCTCCTACAATTGTGAAGTTTAAACATCAATTGTATGATAATCATTATAAGGGCATTTGGATTCCTCCCACTGAAGTTACATGAATGATAACACATTGGGTTATGAAGAGGCCCGTTCTCCAAAGTTAGCTTCTCTAGAAACCACAATTGTAGCATATATCATGATGTTAGTTCTTAACAAAAGCACTAGTAAGTAAGGGAAGGCTTTACTTAGAGGAGGGTAAAGTAATCTCTGATGTGTGCTAAATCGACACTCGATGCATCATGATGAAGGAAAGTCTTTGCAAGCCCTATGGAACAGGAGAATGTCCAAGTTCCATCCGAAAGATGAGCGACGCTAGTAAGAATGGGACAATTTCCAAAACAAACCCGCAAATATACTTAGCCAAGAGTAGAAGAGCGGCCATAGAAGGCCAAGCTGGATAACCATGAGACTCACCCATACACCATGATAGCACAACATCTTGAAGAAATCCCATCGAACTCTACAAGGTGAAGGGTGCAATCGAATCAAAGTTCTAAAGCTTGAACAAGTCCTTGGAAGGACTAAAAATGAACTATGGGATACCTATTAGCATCCACCTAGGGCAAGGAATCTCGAGAAGAGTAGAGAAACATAGGGCATATCTCTAAGGTGGTAAAGTAGAATACATGATCAAGAAAATCCCAAAAATATGTGCATGCATGATGAAATGCAGTATTCACCAGATGGTGCGTGTAGAAGCACAAGTTCTCTAGAAGCAACTTAATCTTATCCAATCATCATTGCTAAAAGATTCTATGAACTCTTTAAGCACCTAGTTGTGGTTATCCATCTCAAAAAGTAGAGAAATTAAGAGAAAAAAAGTTAAAATAGGAGCCTCGCTAGCAGCAAGGGGCTCCCGCCTCCTTCAAATTAGAGCCTCATCAAGAGATAGAAGCCTCGCTAGTAGGTATAGGAGCCTCACCAATAGTAGGGGGCATCGAAGCTCTCTCAAACAAGGGTCTCATCAAAGTTTTGCAGTAATAACTATATATACTTATAGGTGGAAGCAAAACTAGGCCCCCCTCAGTCCAACGGTTCTTCATTAATCATTTGAGCAATGAAGACGTCAAGAACAAAAACAAGATCAAAAGATTTTCATGCAAAGATTACCAAGAACATGAAAATCATCATAAATTGGGAATTGAAAGCATGCATTCATAAAATTGTTAAAGATACAACACCTAAATATATAAATCAAGATAAGAAATCCTATATCTACTGGCCATCAAGACCATTAACTATGTGAATATGAATGGTTTACTCAAAAACTAACATGCCAAACAATGCCTAGTCAATAATCATAATATTCGCTAGTCGAACAGCCATACTTTATACCGAATGAGTTGCCATCATCATCATCCTCACTGTCATCACCGGACTCCTCCCGAGATCCCACAACAGATGGAGAATATCTCGATCTCTCAATGGCCTTACCTTGGCCTAAAGTGCGGACAATGTATACCTTGAGAACCTTTCCTCCCCAACCGAAGGTGGTCCTTGGTGCCACACAACCACGGAGTGAATGCACTATCAAAGCAGGAAGAGGATGCATGTTCGGCCTCCATAACTCAACTACCTCACATTCTCCTCCAATCTATCCACATAAACTCTTAAAGTACAGGCCTCATTTTGCACCACCTAATACACAAATTAGGAGTCATTTCTCTCATGCTCAATGATGCTATAAGTGGTTGTCTTCTCCAGGAGCTTATCCCCTAGTGCGTCACTAGAATCTAAGCTCAACATGAAGAATGCCTATAGAGAAGAGAATGCTAGGATCAAAGATAATTTTTATATCATGTACACATGCATATTTATTTCCATCATCGTATATTGTCATACATCATATCACACTACACATGCATAATATAGCATAAATGATGAATGTTTTATAGGATAACTCACCCCACACATAACATCCTGAGCCATAAGAAGATCTTGAGTTGCAAAGAGAGCCCTAGCAATACACAAGAAATTATCAACAACACAAGCCTACATGGGTGTTAAACCATAAAGTGAAGTCACTCACATGGGTCAAATTTAAGAAGTGAAATGGATGGGATGTTCGTCATCCTTGAGCCTATGAAGACTCCTCTCCTTGTGCTTAACCCAAAGGTAAAAGGATGTCCTTAAATTGGTGTTCAAGATGCCTTCCTTAAACCTCGATGTAGTGCCACTTGCCCTCTCCCTAGCCATGATAGTAGGAGCCTTCTTGCTCACACTTGAGGGTGGTCATTGGAAGATGCAATGAGCATACAAGGGTCAATTAACAAAATAGCGTGTCAAGAACATAATGAAAGAGGAGTCTACCTATGAAGTACCACGTCCAAAACCACATCTAGAAGACTTTCTCGAAGAAATTCAACCTCCACCACCCAGAGTGACTCACCTGGTCGATGCACCTACTCTAGATCATCCCTCAACATCATCATCTCCACCAGATCCGAGACCATCAGATCTTGAGCTATTTCCTCCCTCACTATCAAGGGCATCATCCTCACCCTCTAGGGCATCAAGGATATCTCTCATAAGTGGTGGAGAAATGAAGGCTAAATAACTACCATTCCCAACAAGAACATCAATACCATGGTCAGAGATGTACAGTGGTTAGCGTGGGACAGTCCTCGCAACTACGATACTTACGTGCCAACCTTGGGTACGCTTCCCCATGTACCACTCCAAGGATATTGGATACTCTAGCATAAATCGATGATGGTTCTAACTCCTCCCTCAGCCTTTTCAACTTAGCCCATATGAGGGTGATAATCCAAGGATCAACATGTACATGTGAAAGATAAATCTATATGGAGACCATGCCATAATAAGGCACTATATCAACTTCAAAAATCAAAGGAATGACATACTTGTTCGAGATGGATGGCCCTTGGCTTGTGATGATATCCTTCACGATTCAATAGCCTAGTCTAAGTCGGACCGATCCAAGAGGTAATCAAGGAGGCGTTCACCCCATCACCCTTTGAAAAATGAGGAGGAGGAATCATTCAATGCTCAATAAACACAAAGAAGCTATTAATACATATTAAAGATAAAGGGATCGCACGTATCATAAGATAGGAGAATACCAATATGAGGATGTGAGGTGCTGTAAAACTATCTTCAATCTACAGGTACATGTGTCGACCCCAAAATATGTCTGGCCAAAGATGGCTCGAGGCTAGTTCTTCTCTTTAATCAGGTCTACATCAACTAGTGCCTCTAAGAGGTAGAGGTTGACCTTGCTTGTTGATGTTAGATAGAATGTCATAGTCAAGAAGATGATGAGGAAATACTAGGTTTAATTGAATAATCTCATCACCAAATATCTCTTGGCAGCTGATCCACTAACCATGCACATAAAAGTAAGATAACTTGTTGTTCGATCCCATCTCAACGAGGACCCCAAGAAGCTCCCTTACTTTAGCTCCTGTGTAAGGGGAATAATTAAACCTCTCATAGTAGATGTTAAACTGGATCACCTCTCTAGCCTAACTTCAGCTAGTCATCCCCACCATGTTAAATGCTATAATGGTCAACTCTTTGATGGGTAGGTGGAAGGTAAGAGTTATCTCAGACATCGCTCAAGTAGAGCATACAAAGCCAACCTAGAGTTTCCCTTTGGCGAAGGCGGAAGAGATGAGATCTGTGGGACAAACCCCGTACACTCCAATGCAACTACTATAGTTGGCCGACTCTAATGGCACTCCACTATCCTCTACAATGACTCAAGGATCCAAGGGGTCTCGAAAGCAAGATGCAAAATAACATTTCAAAGGTAATAAGCACAAAAATTCCAATTAGGTAAGTAGTATACCCAACTTTACTCTTCATGAAAATATTTGCACATCATTTCATAGAATAATACTTAGGCTTCTAGCGAGTATTTTTGCTATCTTATCCTATTCATTTCACCTCTATCTTGATCTATTCCTTATAGGTTTTCATAATAATCCCCACTTTATTCATACACGTGTGACATAAAGTACATAAAAAAATTTGACATATTTCATAAAATCTCATATTAAGTCTATTGCAAAAATGTTCAAACATGTGCATTAGATTTCATTTTCATGTCCTTTCCGATGATATGACTCCTCGTTAATCATCTTCCATTTGTTAAACTTACTTTGCAATTTTTCTTTCATGAAAAAGTAAGTTTTAACAAAGTTAAGCCTCCAAATAATGCTTTTATATGTGTCTAATCAGATTAAAAATAATATTCTTCACTCAAAAGATGTTAAAATGGATAACAAAATTCACAATATCTTGGAAGTTCGCCAAAAGGCAAAAAAAATCGACTTGTTTGTGCCTTGGGAGTGACGAGGCTCAAAGAGCCTAGGCAATAGCAGGGGCATCGGCGCCCCCATGCTGTGCCGACACTCCTCCCTATTGTAGGGAGTTCTCCCGATAAATTTTAAAATTGTGAGAACTCCCTTGTTTCAACTTCGAATTTGATTCCATTTTTTTGGGGTTCTTCAAATTCATCCAATTTCATGATTTTATACATCAAACACTTCAAAATTTCAGATTTCATAGCTCGAATTTACAAATTCAAAATCACCTTCCCTAAGCTTTTTCCTATCCAAAGCTGAAACAAATTAAGTTTGTATTGACAAGAAGGGTTCATAAAAAGTTTACCTTCATCCATGAAGCATGATAATCTTACAATGAGATGGTTGGGACTTCCATTCCAGGCCAAAGCCCCATATAAAAATCCTTCTATTTGATGCAATAAGCATTTAATACTTAATAGAACCTCCTATAAGAACCGTCAATCAGGTCTAGCTAATCTATCCTCAAAGCATGTTTCTAAGCTTTCGGGTGTTTGTGAAACATGGTGGAAATAAGTTTGTAGAAGCAAAGATAAAAGAAAAAGTGAAATAAAAGTCTTTTTCCTTCTTCTGCCTATTTATATGTTCTACACTAACCAAACCAGGCCAACCGGTTCTCCCTTTTATGCCCAAAATCATGCCTATCACTATCCCTTGGGAGTGACTCAGCTTTTAATTAGTTTTCACCACACCGATGTGTCTTGAAACTGATAATTTTTATTATTAGTTAAAATTTCCTCTACATCAATTAACCCTTAATTGACCAATCAAATTAAAAATTTCAATTCCAAAATACATAATCAAAAAGTTGAATTTTTTTACTTTTCACTTGGTAAACATTAAAAAATTGATTTTTTTACTTCTTACTTGATAAAAAAACTCTAAAATTGTTAATTTTATTACCTTCCCTATACTTCTTCACATAAAGTGAAAAATTCAAAAAAATGAATCTTACTTTTTTTGAAGTAAAAAACCATAAGCATTAAATTCTTTACTTTTCCACCTTATGAGAATTTCAAAACATTCACCAAAAGTAGAGTTTTGACATTTTCTAAAAAGTTAATCTTTATCATTCCCCACATACTTTGAATGTAAAATTCCAAAGTGAATTTTCCTTCACCATGGTGAAATTGGATACTTATCCTCATTTCACCGTACCTACACGTCGGGGATTATCCCACCAGAAACATCACAAGCATTTGTTACATGAAGATAAGTAATAAATGATGTATTCGCAATCACTTCACCAATAAAACACATCAAAGAAAGACGAGATCCTTAGAAGAGATGATTCAACCAAAAGATAAAGGGTGATGATGCCTATGCCATTATTCCACCTTGAGTCAACCCAAAAGACAAAGGTGATGATGCCGATGCAATCATTCCGCCTTGAGTCCTCTAAGATGAGCTCCCCAGTAGAAATGAGTCAACCCAAAAGAAAAAGGTGATGATTCTTGTGAGCGAACGACACGGAGCGGTGAGCCGAGAGAGCACGGTTTCATAGGCGCGATCCACTGGGGTGTTTTTAAAAAAAGGTGAATCGGGTCGGGGACCTTGTAAAAAGGTTGAAAAGAGAGAGCGAAAACAATTTAGATCGGTTTGAACCCGAATCCTCCATCTCTTAGTGTGGAGTCGCCACCTAGATTAGCTCTTTCTAGGAATTAGAGTCCTGTGAGGCTTAATTTCCGACGGACGGCCCACCAAGACACAGAGATTCGGGTTTGGGATAAGTTGCTTATTTCTCATGTAATCACATTATATTAATCTATACAAAACCGTGTTCTTTTAATTGTGCATATTCGCGCTTAAGTTATTTTTCGAGTTTACATGCATGACTCACGTATTGAAAAAGTAGTAAATCCATCCAAAAACAAGTAAATGCGGAAAGTAAATGCGAAAAATAAAAATTACAAAGCTTTCAAAAATCAGGGGACTCAACCCCCCGCTACCCTATTAATTACATTTGCCAAAAATGAAAATGCGACACTAGAAGGAAAATTAAAATCCTAAACATACATCTAACCTTCATCCACAAAGGTTAGCATAGGGGATATCACATATATTCGATTTAATTTTGGTGAGGCCCGTATGGCCTAATTAAAACAATCGATGATTTTAAAGTTGTTAATTTAAATAAAAATAATTCATTTTTATTTACACGTATGTTGGTCAATTTTATTAGTGAAAATAACCGCATGGCATAAGGTGAGGTCTATTATCCAGGAAAATATTTTATTCCATTCGTGGGGGTATTCTAAAAAAATAAAGAAAAGAAATAAAGATGAAGAGAATTACAACATTATTTACAATAAAAAGGAATAAAAATAATTCCTAGGCCAAAAATAAAAATTAAAAAAGAAATGAAGCAGATCAAAGAATGGAATCCGTAGTTCTAGGAACTCAGAGGCTTACCCTTGCTGTATGAATCCACTTCAGCGTATCCGTTTGATCCCCGGGAGTGTTCCTCGTTCATTTTTGTAGTTAATTGTAGTTCAATTGGAAAAATAAGTGTTTGGTTGGAAAATAAAGTGTTTATTTATCCAAAAGATAATCATACTCGGGTTCTAAATTTGTTTTAGACCCGAGAATATCTTAGGATTTAAGAAGAAATAGATGAAGAAATTTTATTAAAAGATGAAGAGATTTGGGATCCAAAAGTGTTTTGGATCCGAGAAAAAAATTAAAAGAAAGTAAGAGATATTGTTTGTATTTTTCTTATCTGACAGAGAGGATTTTCTCTGAATTTTTGAGCCCCATACAATCCAAAAGGGTCTGACTATTTATCGGAAAAAAAATTCGAAAATCTAAAAGGTAGGAAAGTCTAGCGAGGCCTCCCTAGAAATATTGGCGAGGCCTCGCCAAACTGGCAAGGAATCCTCCCCAGGAGGCCTGGCGAACTTGCCAGAAAGTCTGGCGAGTTTGCCAAACTACTTGGCAAGGCTCTGCAGAGTCCTGGCGAGCCTCGCCAGGGCAATGCGAGGTTAGCCAGCCCTCTAGCGAGCCGTGCCTTGCCAAGTATAGGCGAGGCGGGCTCCAGATCTAGCTTCAGGTTGCATTTTCGAATTTTATGTGTATTTTTATATATTTTTTAGTTAATTTTTTGAATTAAAGTCATTTTAAATTCAGAGACGAGGAAGACTCTCATTTGTAGATCATCGAACAGTAAAAAATCGTGTGATTCAAGGATAAATATCTCGAAAAGCCATCATCATTGAATGCGTGAGCTAGTACAAAATCATATGCTCATAGCTGCCCCTCATGTTATAATTGCTGAATGTATAACTAGTATTATCACACTAAAAGGGCGAAGGGATTGAGAATATACCTGACCGGTGCGGCTAGTGACTTCTTGTTCCAAATTGATGATAATGTAGGCCTTCCTTTCTAGCATTGTGTCTTCATAGGGTTGTCCATTTCTTTCTTCAGAATCCCTTAGGTACTTGATGCCCCTTTTGGGTGGGTCGACCATTTCTTTCTATGACGTCCCTGTTGTAGTCGGTAACCGTTTCATTCTTCGGTTGAGAAATGAGGCAGTTTCTTTCTTCCACCATCGAGATAACCATTTCCTCCTCTTGTTATGTTTTGAATTTCCTTAATAGGATATTGACTTGCTTCCTGTAACAAATCATGGAAAAGTATAATGTTAATACATTTTATGATGAATGTTTTAATTATTTGATTGAGTTTATGCGAAGCAAAAATTTTTTCCCCTTCAATCAAAAATTAAAACATAATGAGTAACTAAGTTTAATAAGAAATTCGGGGGTGCCCTAGAAATCGCTCCATTATTTTAGGAGGCTTTCGTGATGTTGCGATGTTGACTTTAGGCTTGAGTAGGCCATCATCTTGTTTGTAGGTTCCTCATGTGGAGGTGGAGAATCTTATTTATCGGGACAGTGTTGCCCCAGTTCGGCATCGTCTTTACCTGAAAATGTCATGATGTGAATGTAATGTAATGTATGCATGTTCTTATACATGAACAATATTTATCATATGATGTATGTTCGTTTATTATAGGCGTCGTGGGCTTCATTCAGTGAAGAGCCTTCATTTGTGCTGGTGCATGGTTTCCCCTATGACTTGTCTTGTTAGGGATTCTATGGCCGACTCCCTCGAAGCGACGACCATGGGTTCGTTGAATCAGATTCGAGTTTATAGTTTGGATCTAATTTGAGGGAAGTCTGGATGAGTCGTTGATCCCGCGTTGTGTAGGTGATGACTGCTTAGAAGCCGTTTGCCTGAAGTGTTGAAGGTATATGATGCCTTGTACCGTTCCGAGGAGGAGATGATGAATTTGATCTTTCTTTGGTTCTAATTTCTTCATAAATCGCCCTTGCGGGTTTTCAATCTATCGAACCTCATCTTAATTTTTTCTTGGACTACCTTTTTAGGTTTTCAATCTAGCAGACTCATTTTTTATTTTTTTATTTTTTATTTTTTCATTTTTTGGATGTTTACTTGCGATATTCTAACTTTGGCATGCAAGCAATCAAGATAAGCATATGTATAAAGATTCAGCAAAAATGACAATTCATTGATGAACTTAATAGGGGTATAAATGTTTCAAATGATTTGACTCCTGCCATCAATTATCCCTCTCAGGTTTTCTAACCAATGTGGTTCTCTCGATGTCCTAAGTTTTGCCTGAGCCGCCCTATTTGGGTTTTCAACTCAGTGGACTATTCTTTTTGTGGTTTTGAAAAGAAGCCCTAATTTTTGCTCAACTAACTGAGTGTTAATTAAAAGGCTAATTACAAATTTATTTTTTGTTTGTACTGCTTTTTAGAGATTTATTTCTTTCACCTATGCGTAATAGCAATTGTGTAAGACTTGGTTGATTTGGTAGATTAGTCACCATCCATGTCCATAATTTCATTTGTTATCTCGTTCAGCATTTTTGACCGATTAGTATGGTGCTTTGTTGGCTTGAGGTGTATGTGATGATGGGTCTTGATCATCGGTGTTTCCTTTGATGATAGTAGCAAGCCGTTTGAAGGAGTTGTTGACGTGTTCAACAATCTGACTCCTTTTTGTCTTTAGTATTTGTTTGATTATCCCTTGAATGGTGGTGATCCATGTGATGGAGTTGTTGACGTGTTCAACTATCTGACTCCTTCGTCATGCTATTGCGCTGGTTGTTTGGTCTTATAAATGGTGGTGATGGAGTTGTTGATGTGTTCAACATTCTGACTCCTTCTTTGTGGCATTATGCCAGTTGTTTGGTCTCATGAATGGTTGTGATGGAGTTGTTGACGTGTTCAACAATCTGACTCCTTCTTTGTGGCATTGTGCCATTTGTTTGGTCCCAACTTGCCTTGTTGACATTATTGCCTTATTTTGGCATCGATCTTTTTGATTTTTGCATGCTTCGTTCTCTTGGTTGAGTTAGTGGATGTTTCGTGCTTGGAGATCTTTCCATTGATCTTTCATCTTTGTAGGATGAGGCAATTGCTATCACGCGTTGTCCAAGTACATTTATTTATCTCTCACTTTATCTCAAGAGTCAAATCATTCGGATTTTTTTGGGGAATCCATTTATACCCAAATTAATTTCATAAAATGATGTGTCACATGTGCTAAAAACATTATGTATATGTTTATGAGAATGCATGATGTCATTGATAAAATATCAAGCAAATAAACAATGTTCAATTTATTAAAAAATAATTCAAAAGAAGCCTTGTAGGCAAAGTAGCTAAATGCTAATTATTACATAATCTTCCCTCATGTTAGTCCTCCTCTGATGTATCAATGGATTCGAAGTGTTCCATCCTATCCGCCTTCTCAAACACTTCTTGGTAACTCGAGAAGATGTCTGACCCAAACTTATTCCTGTATGATGGTAGTGCACCGTCCAGTAGCTTGGTTATCATCTCTGGTAGAGTTAAGCGAGCCCGAAGCCTGACCTGTGTGGCCATCCAATGTGCATAGTAGGATTTGAAGCTCTCACCCTGCCTTTGCCTTATAGCCTCCAGATGTTGCATTATGGTTTCCATCTGAGAGTTGAAACCATAATGCTCCAGCATAGCTTGAGCGAGGCTATTCTAATTGGTAGCTATGTCCACTGGAAGGTGGCTGTACAATTAGTTGACCGGGTGGCCTAAGGTGACGATGAAGAGCTTAGCCATCATTCGATCGTTGACCCTCAATGCTCTCATCACTGTTTGATAATGCGTCAAGTGAGCGGGCGGGTCACCCGATCCTATGTACTTCTCAAACTACGGCATTGCAAAGTTTGGGGGTAAGCTATCTTCATCCCTGACTATCGGTTGTGCAGGGTACGTGTTCCTTAGGTGACCACTATGAATGACCAAGAACTGTTGCCGTAGTTCAGCCATGCCAGGTTGTTGAAGGATGGCATTCCCTGCGCTTGGATAAGAGCCATATTGCCCCTAGGGATATGCCACGAAATGGCGCAATTGAGGTGCCTGGAACTGTGAGGCGACTGACGTACTCCAATTAGGAATAGGGTGTTGGGTCATTCTTTGGTAGAAAGGCCCTGGTGCGAATGCTGGCTGGATAGGATGACTTTGTCCTGCCCCGAACTGGTAATAGGCAGTAGGAGGTAGGGGCATCATGAGTGAAGTAGGAGGTCCCCCTTTCGGATTGACATTGTTAAGGGTGACCTCCGGGCTGGACACTGCATTCTGGGTCCTCCCGATGTGTTGGTGAATGAGCATAGCTAGCTATTTACTATTGGCAAAGGCGTTTATGGCAGTTGCAATCTCGGTGCTCACCGATGACTGCTGAGAATTTTATCCCGTACGGACAGGGTGATCTTCCCTCGCACCTTCTCCTTGTGGATTAGCCATAATAGTGCGTTGAACTGAATCTGAGTCTGAACCCGAGTCCTCACTTGAGTCAGTGTACGGAGCCCCCTTCAGATTAGCCATAATTGGGGAAACGCGGACCAGGCGACGAGCAGGCCTATTCCAAGCCCCTTTGATACACGAGTAGAATATTAGATCATTCATGTAAGATTAGTGATATGACTCATGATGCGGGTAATGCATGAAATTTTTAATGTTATGGCTGCATTCACCAGGGGTTAGCATGCCATGATGCGAAATAACATGTATGTCAATCCATTTGAAATAAACAGGTTAGTCGTTAAGCAAAAATGAAAACATGCGGGGAAGAAAATCCAACAACAGGGGTTTTATTTGAGATTTATACAATGTCTGTGTGATATTGTAACGTGAGTGGTGTAAGTGAGTTGACTAAGATACCTGTGTGGTAATAGGTCAATGGTTTGAGTCTTCGTACTATGACTAGGTCTCATGGAATGAGGTCAAAATTATTTCGGGTAAGCGGTGTGACATACCCTAATAAAATGAAAGTAACTACCATATGTAGCTTCGTAATGAATGATTTGGTTATTTCGCCCAATTAGGGTGAAGTTTTTGGATACCCGTGTGGTCATCACTATTTGCGGGTATGTGGTGATACATAAATTATTACCTTGTGTGAGCGAATGATTCGGGTATGAAGCATATACCCTTGAAGATTTGGTAAGGTAAGACTTTCAAAGTAAGTTTGCCTCGTGTGGGCTTAGGACATCAACTGGGATATCCTTTAATGTGGGAAAAATGGTTTTGGATAGGTATTTGCCCCGTTTGCCCTTTTGGTGTGTGTGATTGCCTCGGAAGGGCTGTGAGTTGGATGTTGAGTAGACATCTCAAGATGATGTGTAGGATATATTATTACCCCTTGTGGGCTAAGTGTTGGATGTCAAGTGGACATCACGTAGTAAAAGGAAGCTATGTTTGCCATGTGCAGGCTAATAGTGGGATGTCAAGCGGACATCTCACTGAAAAGGGGTAAGTGATGTTCCTAAGTGGTTTTATGTTGTCTTAGGGTGACACGATCTATAGTGTCAACTATGCCTAAGTGTATGTGATATTGGTTTAATATCATGAGTGTGTGCATTCAAGTGTCTGCACAAAAATTTGTGGTTAGTATGACATTTGTACAATGACAAATTTAAAGTAGTATACAAATAGCACATAGCATGCAACGTCCAAACTTCCAACCATATAACTTCAACGTGTAGGGTTTTTGGCTAGTCTCTATCCTAAGTTTGGTTCATCTTAGTACCGCGAGGATACTAAGGAGCGCACCTGCAGGAAAATATAATGCATGATCGTGTGTTTGGGTAACACCCTAGGGAAAATGCCTACGACTTATTTGCATGAGGGTTTATAAATGGGTTGCTGATGTAGAAGGTTCTTATTGCACTGAAATACACCCCAAGCCTCTCCCCAAATAGGTTCCAACAAGGGAGGTACATGCGATATGGCAACAAGTGCTCCACTCGCTCAAGTACTATCTTTTCTCAGAGAGGCAAATTAGTACAAGAGAAAGCTTCGCGGTAATAGGGGTACCTTAGACTTTATAGGCTAATCCCTTCTATTGCAATGCGTTATTATGAATATGTCAAAATTAAGAGAAAACGGAATAATGTGATCAATAATTTTCGGCACTTATCCAAAATCTAAAACCTTTGAAAAAAATAGGTTTTAGAAAAAAAATCCCCAGTGGAGTCGCCACTATGAGCATATGACACGGAGCGGTGGGCTGAGAGCGCGCGATCTTATAGGCGTGGTCCACCGGGGCGTTTGAAAAAAGGATGCGGTTCGGGAACCCGGAAAAAAGGTTGAAAAGAGAGAGCAAAAACGTTTTAGATCGTTTCGAACCGAATCCGCCATCTCTTAGTGTGGAGTCACCACCTAGATTTAGCTCTTTCTAGGAATTAGAGTCCTATAAGGCTTAATGTCCCGGGGATGGCCCATCAAGACACAGAGATTCGGGTCCGGGATAAGTTTCTTATTTCTTAAGTGATTACATTATATTACATCTATAGAAAATCGTATTTTCTCAGTTACGCATATTCGTGCTTAGGTTATTTTTCGAGTTTACATGCATGATTCACGTATTGAAAAAGTAGTAAAACCATCCACAAAACGGTAAAAAGAATGCGGAAAATAAATGCGAAAAATAAAAATTACAAGGCTTTAAATGATTGGGGGATGCAACCGCCCGCTAACCTATTAATTACATTTCCCAAAAAATGAAAATGCGATATCGAAGGAAAATTAAAATCCTAAACATACACCTAACCGACATCCACAAAGGTTAGCACAGGGGATATCACATATGTTGGATTTGATTTTAGCGAGGCCCGTGTGGCCTAATTAAAACATCGAAGATTTTAAAGTTGTTAATTTAAATAAAAATAGTTCATTTTTATTTACACGTATGTTGGTCAATTTTATTAGTGAAAATGACCGCATGGTGAAAGGCGAGGTCTGTTATCTAGGAATAA
>CATIWQ010109289.1:0-21140 GCA_949673415.1 Euphorbia schlechtendalii
TTTTTTTTCCTAAAATCAATCATAGGTAATAACTAACTCTAAATAATGAATTATTGGGTTTTACCTCTACATGTAATCTAAATTGGATATACATAAATAAGAGGCTCATTCAAACCCAATCTTTGTATTACATTATAAATTTATTCTTAGAAACGACTTTATACCTGAATTTTCCTAGGAAGAGCTGATCTAGGCAGTGACTTTGTAATTTGATGTAGGAATCTTGGTTCCTGAATTTCAATCCAAAGTAGCTTATCTCGAAAAGTCTTATGACCCAAAGGAGCTTGACCTGAATGGTAGTAAATACCAAATTTGACCCGTATACCGAGATATCATCTAGTCATAGTGGCTATTGCATTTGGGACTTATCTTTTAATTAAAATTAAAAGTTTAAAAGATTTGACGAGCACTGAAAGTATTTAGCCAAATTTATCCAATAATTCTTTATTTAAAAAGTGATTGTTCATTGTAGTAGTTAGATTCCATTGCATTTAGGAAATGATGCCCTTTTATCAACAAGTTTACTCATGAAAGTGTCTTCTATTATTCTCTATGGAACTTAGTAATACCTAATAGGTGACCACTCATAGTCATTAGTACATTTGTTATCCTCTATGGGATGGTGTATATCGTTGTGTTGTGGGCGCCATCTTCATCAACAACTCGACCATTGAATACATGTAGTTAAAACCCTAGCAACTTCCCCTTAGGGTTTACCTGAATCACATTTTGTAGACTAAGTTGCAACTTTTGTTGTCTCTTATAGATTTCAAAGTATTAGAGAAAGCCTAATTCTAGAAGCTTTCTCCTTTTTATTTCGACTCTATCGGAGTTACAAGGAGGATTAGAGGGATAAGGTTGGAAGAACAACCTTTACTTGCTTTATTATTTGCACAATATCACCATTACATGTTGCCATGCTATGTTTTGTGTTTCACCATGTTATATATTGCCATGCTACATGTATATATTTTCATGCTACTTTTATACCATGATTACGTGTTGTATATCCATATCACTTGATAACCAAATACCATATATTTTCGCTTGCACTCTAACCAAAGTAGTTGTCGAGTGATTTACAACTCAACCCAATAATGTTTGCTGTGATTGGGGATGCCTCTCTAAGGCTTTCCAAAAACAATATACTTTCAACTCCAAGTTGAATACCACCATTCAGAATCTAAGCAAGTCAAATAAAAAGAAGGGGAGAGTTTTTAAACTTATGATGAACGTTGGATGGCTACCCAGGTACTGTTGGAAGATAAACCTAGCTTGTAAAAAATGATTGTAAACATGATAGATGGTCTTTTCCATGGTATCAAGATCAAATTGCTTTAGTCTACTATGAGAATTACACTGACGTGTGTAATGAATCAGAAAAGATTGAAAGGTAAGCTACCTTGAAGAAGCGAAGAGGGGCAATCTCTACTAGTAGGCCATTCTCATTACAAGAAGCCGTCAGAAAGTTCAACCTTTGTTCTTACCATTGCTAGACTTAAACCTTCCCAAATGGGAGCTCAAGTTGAAATAAATGTATTAAGTGTGGAATTTCCCCTTAGAAGGACACCTTGTCTACTCAATTAGGGAAATTGTGAATACTTGAGCTCTTGAGCAAAGTTGGTACCGTATGTCCCTCCTAAACTAGAACAAGTTAATGATTTTTGTAGTTATCATGTATCCACAATTCATCACACAAATGAGTGCAAACCCATTTGAATTCCATTAGAATCTCATTAAGGAAGAACAGATTGAAGACCTCTGATAAGTGTATAACTACACTTATTATTATATAAATTTTATACAATAAACACTATAGTTTTAGTCATTTTTACACTTCATATAAAAGATTTCACGTGGTTTGTAGTTGTTTTTTATGCAAATGCAGATACTAAGTAAATCTTGGGAGTAAAATGAGCTAAAGTGGAATTCTATGAAAAAAGAGTAAAAAAGGTGCAAAACGATTCGTGGAACTTAAAGATTTGGCTTAGGATTGAAGCTGTCAAAGATCGGTGAAGTTACAAGTAGATTTCTGAAGAAAACTCAATTCACGGTCGCGACAATACCTCGCGGTCGTGACCTGTTTACTTCAGAATCAGAAGTCTGCCAACAAAGATTCACGGTCGTGACATGTAGATCGTGGTCGTGACATGGATGGTTTTCTGGTATTATCATCTTAACTACCAACCACCAGATAAGCATGATCAACCGTCATAAACTACCAATGAAGAGACACTTATCAGGAGTCAACCAATCATGAAAAGGTGCCTATCCATTAACCAATCACATTAAAGAGATGCAATCTTTCACCAATGGATGTGACTCTTCGTTTGGATAGACGCAACCCTTCAAACTCTATAAATAGGGCTCCAATTCTTCAACAATTTCGTGCATTGGATTAGTGTGGTATAGAGTGCAAAAAGTGATAGAGAGATATAGTGTGTGTATAGTTAGATTCGCTATGTTCTTAAGTGCTAGCGGGAAAATGTTTAAGTGATTCGAATCCTTATTTCGATCACTAGATTTCTCTATATTCTCGAGCAATTGTTGTATAAGTGTACTTGTAAATCACTTATCAATAAAAGTTTTCGTTCTTCAATATTCATTTGTTCGATATTCGCAAAGAATAGCATCCTAGTGGAGGTTCTGTACAGGCCGAGACCGAATTCAAAGCAGTCGTAGGATTTGCGGGAATTGACGACTCCCATTAAAGAGTGGATACGGTTTGATCAACTTTAGCTTTCACTTGCATACCTTACAACTTTGCTTTGCTTTCTACTTATACTTTCTATTTCAAAGTTTATGATATGTCTATGCGTCATAATGCGTATTTCATATTGAGTCTTTTATATTAATCAACTTATATGCCTTTGAGTTAACTTTAAGAGTAGTTTTGGGGTTAACAAGATTGCGTATAATCACTGGATCCGTGATTTTAACGCTGTTTAGTGAGATAACATTTTTGGAATGGTAACTTGCTAAATATGGCTATGTGAGAGCGACCCGTACTAAGCATAGTAATATTGTTGTCCAAGTTTATATAATCATTTTAGTTCATTTGCACTAGATTTAGAAAAGTCATTTCATATGTTGCTCTGCGGATAATCATTGAACATTTGAGTGTCTAGAACCGATTGTTAAATTAGTCTAGTGAACGTAATAACTTTGTTAAACTTGCATGTTTTCTTTGCTATACTTATTTCGTAAGAAAACCCACTATATTTAGAATCTCTACTCTTCCATACATATATCTATCCATTCTTCATTCCAATCCTCCCAACTAAAATCCAAAAATATTTTATTTTCTTTATTCTGTTTTTCTTTTTGATCTTTAGAGCTAGTCCTTCCCTGTGAGATCGATATCTTTTAAAACTATATCGTAACTGTATACTTGCAGTGGTCACCATTTTTCTATTTAGATAAGTTGTACTGACATACCTGTTCAGATTTTGAACTTATATCTTATCGATAGGAAAGTGGGAGATAAGACTTTTAGCTTCATTATTAAATAAATAATCCTAGGAGTTATTAAAGTCGAAACCTTGCGAACAATAGCTCTAACTATCCTAGAATTAGACTTAATCATGAAGAGCACCACTCGCCATAATGTATTGAGATTCACTAGAAACCCATTCTATCAATCTTATACTCTGATTCGAGGTTTATGAGTGTGTCTCTTCAACAAGAGGCCCTAAGGTACATCTCCCATTATATCACTCTATCAGGAGTGATGGTTCCCTTCTTAACTACTCGGCTTACCAACATGTGATCATTATTATACCCAAAATCACCCATATCATCCTGATCTCTTGGGTATGAATAAGTATGACCCAAAATATAGCAACTGCTACACAAGGTAACTAGTATCGCAGGTTTGAAGATACTTGTACTGCTATTGCAATAAGACATGACACTAACACATGGATATAGTTATTTCTGAGTGGTTGTCTTATAGAGGTCTCCAATGTATTACCTGAATACATTTATGTGTTAACTCAAGGTAACACCTTCAACTCGTGAGATCAGCTGCTTAGATCTTCATTGATATCCAGTCTAAATAAAACTATGACTAGGGATATTTAGACTATTCATAGTAACACGTATATGTAGTTCTCACACCACATAGCTTCTGGTTAACCAAGACTGTAATTGAACATGCAAACATTGCAACAATTTCAAAACTTAAAATTAACCTAAGGATCTCCTAAGCATTCCATGATTGATATAATCTTGGTTAAAAATGTTCCATAGATGCTTTTAGGTTTATAAGGCTTATAAAAGAAACCTAGCATCTAAGTTTAGAGCATTACTAGTTGATGCGTGCTTTCTCTCTTTTGGTAATGGTGTTCTCTTAGAGCAATTCGGAAGAACTTTGTTAGCACTCTAGACTAGGAGAGCCTTTATGATTGATCCACACGGATCTTCATGACCAAAACCTCATTGAGGAAGAACATGTTAGTAAATAGAAGCTGCTAGACCGCTCGAAGATCAACCTGAAAATAAACTGAGAAGGCTCACTTTAGAAAGAGCATTCAAAAGAATTCTTTGTTTGTTTTGCACAATGAACGAAGAGAGAATTGTTGAACTCAGAGAGAAAAACCTGAGCCAAAGAGAGAGAGTGTGTGTGTGTAAAGAATAATGAGAGGGGAAACCTGTATATAGGGAAAAGGGGGAGTGTTAGACTCCCCCTCTAACACTAGGTGGGATGGGAATATCCCATCTTACCTTACCGGGTTAGCCATGTGGGTTATAATGACTCGCGGGCTAACCCACGAGCCTTTAAGCAAGGCAAGCCCTACCAGCATTCTAGATCTATCTCGATAGATCTTTATACCAAGTACAAAATCTACTTCTCCAAGTTCTTTCATGGAGAACTTCTTAGATACCCATGACTTCACTATCTAAAGAAAAGGAACATCATTACCTATCAGTAACATTTCATTGACATATAGTACAAGGAAAATGATCACACTCTCACTATCCTTCTTATATACACAGGGCTCATTAGCGTTTGACACAAAACTAATTTCTCTGATTGTCTTGTCAAACCTAATATTCCAACTCCTTGATGCTTGCTTAAGTTTGTAAACGGACTTCTGCAACTTGCATACCATTGAGCCATCCTTAGGGTGTGTCATACGCACATCCCTATCTAGATTTTCATTAAGGAATTTTGTTTTTACATCCATCTACCAGATCTCATAATCGTAATGAGCGGTGATGGCAAGGAGTATTCTAATATACTTTAGCATGGCCACTGGTGAAAAGGTTTCATCATAGTTAATGCCTTCTTTTTTACTGCAACCTTTTATAACCAACCTTGCTTTATAGGTAATTACATTACCATCAATGTCAAGTTTCTTCTTGAAAATCCCCTTGCATCCTATGGGCTTAATCCCACTTGGAGCATCAACCAAGTTCGAAACTTGATTTTCGTACATGGAGTCCATCTCTAACCTCATGTCTATAAACCATTTGTCAGACTTTGAGCCTTACATTGCCTTCTTGTATGTATTGGGCTCATTATCTTCTATAAGGAAGAGATGTTTATCATTAATGATGAGAAAATCATATCACTTGGGAAAGATTGTAGCCCGACCTGACCTACGCAATGTTAGTGTTATAATAGTCTGTTCCATGTTTACACTTTCTTGTGTAACAGGTGTAGGAACAATCAGTTGATTGTCTGTTTGATCTTCTTAAGTGCCTAACTCAAGATTGCTCCCACTAGCTTTTACAAGTATATACTTCTTCTCGAGGAATTGAGCATTTCTAAAAACAAGTACCTTTTGTTCCTTGGGATCATAAAATTTATAACCCATAATCTCGTTAAGGTAACCTACAAAGAGACACCTGTCAGACTTAGCACCCCAGCTTATCTGAACTTGTCCTGTTTACATAAGTAGGACATCCCTAAACTCTCATGTGAGAAAGAGCTAGTTTCTTACCATACAACAATTTGTATGGTGTTTGATCAACTGATTTCGAGGGCACTTTGTTTAGAATTCAAACTGGGCTCTTAAGTGCATAACCCCAAAAGGATCTGCTGAGTTCTGCTTGGCTCATCATGGACCAAACCATATCAAGGAAGGTTTGATTCCTCCTTTCTCACACTCCATTGTGTTAAAGTGTATAAGGAGGTGTCCACTAGGATAAAATACCATTACCCTTATATAATCCTAAAACTCTTTGATTAGGTATTCACTGCCTCGATCAGATCTAAGGGTCTTGATACTTTTCCCAAGCTGTTTCTCTACTTCGGTTCTGAACTCTTTGAATTTCTCAAAACTTTCTGACTTGTGTCTCATTAGGTACAGATAACCATATCGCTGGTAATAGTCAATAAAGGTTATGAAGTAGGCGAAAACCTCAAGTGTCTTAACACTCATTGGACCACATACATCAGAATGTATTATTTCCAAGGTACTTGTGGTATGCAAACCCTTTCCTTTGAAAGGTTTCTTAATAATCTTTCCCTTTAAACAAGGTTTGCACACACCATAGGATTCCTGTTCGCAAGATTTTGACTATACTCGTTCCAATAGGTTTATATTCGATAACGATGCAAAAAACCTTATCCCCCACTTTTCTATTGATAAGATAAAAGTTATAAATATGAACAGGTGTTGTCAGTACCGCTTATCAAATTAAAAAATGATGACCACTGCAAGTATAAAGTTACGATGTAGTTTTAAAAGATATCGATCCCACAGGGAAGGAATTCAGTTCTAAGGACCAACTAGAGTTACGAAACAAAAGAAATAAGATAATTTGTATTAGAGGGTTTGAATGATAGACTGATGAATAGATAGATGCATGAATAGATTAGAGGAGATGTAAACTATATAAATATCCCCCTAAAGATAAGTATAGTAGAGAAAAACATGCAAAATCATCAAGAATATTTTGTACACTAGATAACTTTAACAAACATGCCCAAATATTCAATAATTCATCACAGAGCAACACATGAAATGACTTTTCTAAATCTAGGGTAAATGAATTATGACACTTATAAAAACCTCGATAACAATATTACTATGCTTAGTACGGGTCGCTCTCACATAGCCATATTTAGCAAGTTACTACTCCAAAAATGTTGGCTCACTAAACAGCATTATAATCAAAGATCTAGTGATTATACACAATCTTGTTAACCCCGAAATCACTCTTAAAGTTAACTCGAAAGCATATAACTTAATTAATATAAGAGACTCAAGATTAAATACTCATTATGACACATAGACATATCATAAACTTCGAAATAGAAAGTATAAGTAGAAAACAAAGTAAAGTTGTATGGTATGCAAGTGAAAGTTAAAGTTGATCAAATCGTATCCACTCTTTAATGGGAGTCGTCAATTCCCACAATTCCTACGCCTACTTTGAATTCAATCTCGACTCGTACCTAACCACCGCTAAGATACTATTCTTTATGAATATCAAATAAACAAATATTGAAGAACAAAAACTTTTATTGATAAGTGATTTGCAAGTACACTTATACAACAATCGCTCGAATATTCCACGCATCTTTTTGCACCTTTTTCACTCTTTTTTCATAGGTTTCCAACTTTAATCATTTTACTTCCAAGATTTACTTAGTATCTGCATTTGCATAAAAAACAACTACATATCACGTGAAATCTTTTATATGAAGTATAAAAGTGGCTTAAACTATAGTGTTTAATGTATAAATTTATCATGATAATAAGTGTAATTATACACTTATCAATAATGTATAAATAACACAAAATCAAGAAAATTTTTCGTATTCTTTAATTTTTTTGATTTATTTGAGTTTTTTTTTGGATTTTTTGGATTTTTACAAATGCCCCCCAACACTAAAGAACACAATGTCCTCATTGTGAGATGTTTTACAAAAATGAAAAATAAATACGTAAAACACACAACTGAAAAGAAAATAAAAAAAAAGAAATTGAGTCTGTTTTCAATCATCAAAACTTGAATCTAGAAGACTCGGTTAGATATCCAAATTTTTCATTCTAAAGTATGTATTCAACTTTCGGATCAAAGAAATGTTTGATTTCATTTGTTGATGAACATCTTGCTGTATGGAGGTTATATCTAGGCATGCTTGATCGACATCTTTGATGAACTTCCCTCTCCAAGTAACATGTGTACTTCCGGAGGCTTGTCTCATGTCACTACTTCCAATTTGAACTTCTTCAATCTCCTTGTTGGGTTAGTTTTCTCGAGAAGTAGATCCTTCGGTCGTTCGTAACTTCCTTACCCTTACCCCATATGGTAGAAATTAAAATCTTCCTTCATCTTCTTTGACCAATCCTGCCCTCTTCATATATACTCCTCCCAGAAAGTTAAATTTCTCTCTTGGAAAATATTGGTATGGTAGTTGGTTCTTTGCCCCCAAAATAATTCCGCAAATCGTATTTGCACCTCCAACTCTAGCCTTTTTATGTGTAGTAAGACTAGTGATGGATTCCAAAATGTACATCGAAAACTTCGATCTTAATTTTAAAACCACTCACACCAATATAACTAAATCCTTCAACGACACTTTTGTTGTTTCGTATCGAGAGAAAAGACTTTGAGATATAAAATTATAGAGGTAAAGAAGACTGTTACTCCGAATGTTCTTATTGGACAAGTTTTAACATCGTATCGATCCAATCCCGTTAACTCGATCCAAACATTCATTAAATCATAATCTTCCTCCTTTTCAATCTCTACTTAGGTTTCTCCTAAACCGAACCACTTAATCAAACCCATTAAAGTGAATTTATACTCTTCCCCTCCATTCCTAAATTTTCTTTTTGAAAAGTTCCCATCCTCCGTAACTGTAACCAAAAACTCGAGGACCCATCCCTCGATAAATGGGAAACGCATATTCAAAAATTTCTCCAATCCAAATAATGAAAAATACTCTTCTACATCCACATAAATTCCAACATTAATAGAAAAAGTAGGATCATAGAAAAGTGTACCTTGGATATCAAAATTCTTGATACTCAAGTATTGCTCAACTTCTTTTTCACTATAAATTGGAAAAGGGCATCCATACTTGTTTTGTTGGTTGACCAATTTGTTCTTCCCCTTAGTTGCTGCTGATTGCTTGGGAGCCATTGAATTCAAGAGTTTGATAGAAAGATTTGTGTTTTGATTTGGGAAAAACAGAGAAAATGCTTTGAAAAGAGATTGTATTTGTATAAAAGAGAGTTTGATTTGTGAAAATCAATTAGGAAAGTAATTATTTATATAGGAAATTGGGTAATTATGGCTTTTTCAATGAACATATACAATTATAACCGTTAGAAAATAAAGCCATTACAGCAATAACTACTGTGAAATTGCACCAGTCGCGATTGCGAAAGATAGTTGCGATCATGACTTTCTCCTTACAGAAACAGAATGTTTTGACAACTTAATTCACGAGCGTGATATAGGTTACGATCGCGATATGTTTAAAATCCAAAACATTTTTCACTTTCTTTTATTTCGAAAACAACACTACTTTAAAAACATAGGAGAACAAAATAAAATATACTACTATATATATATTTTCGAAAAAGATAAGAGATTTAAGTGTCAATGGAGTTTCTAAACTCCTTGACCTCATATTCATGGATGAAATCCAACTTAATAACTTCTTCAGCCATCCTTCTTCTTTGTCTCTTATTTTTTTTCATTTTCTTCTCCTACCAAATCATTCTATTTTTTATTTGAAAGAATCCAAACTTTCTCCCGAACTACGCGTACTTGGCATGCACAAGCTAGAAAGAAAACTCAATGAATAAGCAAGAAAATATGTTAATAAAAATAAAAATAAATAAATCTATTGACAACTAAATATAATTGCCCGTTCTCTGGCAATTTGATCTCTAGAACACACTTACCTTCCCTGGCAACGACGTCAAAAATTGTTCGTAAGATTTTGACTATACTCATTCCGATAGACATATATTCGGTAACGGTGCCAAAAACCTTGTCCCCCACTTTTCTACTGATAAGATAAAAGTTATAAATATGAATAGGTGTTGTCAGTACCGCTTATCAAATGGAAAAATGATGACCACTACAAGTATACAGTTATGATGTAGTTTTAAAAGATATCTATTCCACTGGGAAGGAATTCGGTTCTAAGGACCAACTAGAGTTACAGAATAAAAGAAATAAGATAATTTGTATTGGAGGGTTTGAATGATAGATTGATGAATAGACAGATGCATGAACAAATTAGAGGAGATGTAAACAATATAGATATCTCTCTAAGAATAAATATAGTAGAGAAAAACATGCAAAATCATCAAGAATATTTCATACACTAGATAACTTTAACAAACACGCCCAAATATTCAATAATTCACCGCAAAGAAACACATGAAATTACTTTTCTAAATCTAGGCTAAACGAATTATGACACTTGTAAAAACCTGGATAATAATATTACTATGCTTAGTACGGGTTTCTCTCACATAGCCATATTTAGCAAGTTACCACTCAAAAAATGTTGGCTCACTAAACAGCCTTATAATCACAGATCCAGTGATTATACACAATCTTGTTAACCCCGAAATCACTCTTATTGTTAACTCGAAAGCATATAACTTAATTAATATAAGAGGCACAAGATGAAATACTCATTATGACACATAGACATATCATAAACTTCAAAATAGAAAGTATAAGTAGAAAACAAAGTAAAGTTGTAAGGTATGCAAGTGAAGCTAAAGTAGATCAAACCGTATCCACTCTTTAATGGGAGTCGTCAATTCCTACGATTCCTGCATCTACTTTGGACCACATACATTAGAATGTATTATTTCCAAAGTACTCATAGCATGCTAACCCTTTCATTTGAAATTTGTCATCTTACCCTTTAAACAAGGTTCGCATGCCCCATAAGGATCCCATTCCATTGGTTCAAGTCAGCACATTTATGTAACTTAGTTAAGAGATTCTCATTTATATGGCCTAGACAACAATGCCATAAGTATGAGGATTTCTCATTATCTAATATCGATTTCTTAACAATGTTCATATTTAGAATTTCATCTTTAGTATCTAGAACATAAATGCCATCAACAGATATTCCACAAGCATAAAGAACATTATCACGTTAAATTTGACAATTATTATTTGAAAATAAAATTCAAATCCATCTGTTCCTAAACGCGCAATAGAAATAATTTTCTTAGTGACAGTAAGAATATAATAGCAATTGTTCAAAACTAAAACTAGGCCACTAGGCAAACGAAGGCTATATGTCCCTACATCTATTGTAGCAACCTGTGCTCCTTTTCTAACTCTTGGGTCAATTTCCCTCTTTGCAAGCCTCCTGCTGTTTTGCAACCCCTGCACAAATTTCAGCTATGAGAATCACAACTAGCATCCATTACACATGTAGACTCATAGGGAACTGTAGAGAAACTCTCTAGTACGAACATACCACTAGAAATTCAAGCCATAGATTTCATCATCCGATGAGCTTGTTTTAAGAGAAACATTTTCCCTCTTCAACTCTAACTTCTTCATGCGCTTTCTCTTGATAAATTTCTTCAACTTAAGTTCCTCAATATTTACTTGCTCTTTGAGTTTATTTCTAAACTTTATCTCATAAATCTCAAGCAAGTCCATAAGTTGGGTCAAGGTAAAGTAGGGAGAACACTCCTTAAGCATCTTCTTGAAGGAATCATATTTATTGGCCAATGCCCTCAATATAATTTCCCTCAAAGAATGCTCACTGTACTCAACTCCCAACTTTCTCAATTTCTCCGAGTTATCATATACATTTATAACCAACTATACTGCTGAGGTGTCTCCCTGCAACTTACTGTGGAATAGTTTATCTTCTAAACTTTTCATCGACTTGAGATGATGAATCATGGTTACGAGATCCAACCCTTTGTATATGCAAGCATACTTTGGGAGTATGTGGTCTAACATGAGTATTGCAACAAACTCATAGTTTCCCTTATGCTCCTCATAATCATTAATCTTAAATGCAAAAGCATTATTACCGAGATGTTTGGGACTAGGATCAGTAATAACGTAATCTAGGTAGTAGTTCTGAAGATCTCCTCTAACAATCTCAAACCACTCATTGAAGTTGTAAGCATCATACTTTATGTTAACAAGAGGATCGATATATAGTAATCATATTCAACCTAGATATAAGATAAAATTTGTTTAGACATTAGTAAATGTACAACAATGGTTGGAACCTATCCATTTGCATCCTGTGAAATTGCTAATCCATTTGAGTTCTCTTTCTCAAGATGTGCATACCCGATTGTACGATTCCTCAAATATGTCTCCAATCTGGCATTAGCTCCAATGATATGGATAACTAACCCATTTTGGTTAAGGCACTAACCCCATCTAGTCTCCTGAACAAACACATGTTAAGGGAAAGCTTGTTGTACATGTCCTTACATCCATTAATAAGGTTTGTATAATGACTTATGATAGGAAGATAATCTACCGCCTTAATATTGTTGTAGGGATTTCATTGGTGCCGCTGGTCTTGTCCTAGTTTAGGTCTTATATGATGGATATGATTACGATAATCATAATTACAGGCTATTTAGAATTATTAATCTAGGAGAACATTCCCAAAACTAGTACATCATAATCATTCCATTATTCCAAGACTCCACATAACATGTAAAAGAAACAAGGTCCATGTTTAAGTTCTTGCACCTATGTCTATACGTTTTAATTTAACAACTTAAACCACATTTATAAAACCATATGCATAATCTAATTCCCATACTAGAAATCAACTAAGTCATAAAAGTCCCTTGGGTATACTTGAACATAATATTGATGGAGATTTCCAGGTAGGAGAGACACCCTTAAAGTGAATGAGCAGCAAAGTCCAATCCTTGCAAAAATAACCACAACACTTCAATTTGTTTTACCATAGACAACTATAATTTAAAGATTTCATTCTTTGATTGAGTGAAACATGGAATGACCCTCAAATTAAAGCATTTACACATGTGGTAAAACATTGCTAATTTATATGATAATCACCTATACTAAGTTTGAGCAAAATCATAATCTAGGTATCACATAATTTTCTATAACATGAATTGAAACCTAAGTCATGCATAGCATACTTTAATCAATTCATAGAAAATATCAATTTTAACATATTATATTCAATCATGCATAGCATAAAGTAGGCTCTAATACCACTACTGGTTAATCAAGATAGTATTGAACATGCAAACTTGCAAGAAGGAATTTCAAAACTTAAAATTAACTTAACAGATCTCCTAAGCATTCTATGATTGTTATAATCTAAGTTGAAACATTCCATAGATGCTATTAGGTTTATAAAACTCATTAAAAGAAACCTAGAATTTAAGTTAAGAGCATTACCAGTTGATGTGTGCCTTTCCCTTGGTGTGATGTTCCCTTAGAGTAATTCGACAGAACTCCATTAGCATTATCTTCCAATCTAGGAAAGCCTTTATGATTGATCCACATGGATCTTCACCAACAAAAACCTCCGTTTGAGGAAGAATCCATTGGTAGACAATAGTTGTTAGACCGCTCGAAAACCAACTTGAAAATATTAACTAAGAAAACTCACTTCAAAAGAAAGAACCTTATAAAGAATTCTTGTGATGTTGGAGAAACTCGTTAGGGATCTCGCAAAAAGCTTGCGAAGAAAAGATATCAAACTCAGAGAGAAAGGCTGAGCTGAAGTGATGGAGAAAGGAGAATGGGAGGAGCACTATATATAGGGGGAGAGGAGTTGAAAAATCCCCTTAAAAACTAATGTGAGATGGGAAAAATCCCATCCCATCCTAAAGTATAGAGCCATTAGAAGTTAACCTAAACTTGGCTTCCCATTTGGGAACCTTTAGACTCAATTTTCTAGACTGATATGGAACCCGATTACTCTAAATGATCAAATGGAATTTCTAGCAAAGCCGTATGATCCCTCGATACTCGAAACGTCACATGCTTGTGACTTGATCTGGTTCTACAATAGTAACTAATACAACACACTCCTTCCATCAGGTTAAGTACTATCCAATTTATTGAGCTTGGATTAAGTATCAGCTCATGTAATAGTCGTGGCTATCCTTGAATTCTACTTGTTCACGAAGAATACTACTCGCCACAATGTATCAAGATTGATTAGAAATTCATCATATCAATCTTATACTTTGATAAGAGGTTTATGAGTGTGTCTCTTCAATAAGAGGTCTTAAGGTTCATCTACCATTATATCACTATATCAGGAGCAATGGATTCCTTCTTGACTACTCAGCTTACCAACATGTGACCATCACTATACCTATAATCATCTGTATCATCATGATTACCAGGGTATGAATAAGTATGACACAAAGTATAACAACTCCTACATAAGGTAACTAGTATCTCAAGTCTGAGGATACTAGTACTGCTATTGCAATCAAACATGACACCAACACATGGATATAGTAATTCCGAGTGTCTATCTTATAGTGGTCTCCAATGTATTACCCGAATACATTCATGTGTTAACTCAAGGTACCACCTTCAACTTGTGAGATCGTCTACTTAGATCTAATCGAATGAGTAAGCCTACACATTCCAGTCTGTCTGCTTCATTGATGTCTAGTCTCAATGAAACTATGACTAGTGATATTTAGATTATTCATAGTAACATGTATGTACATTTCTTACACCATATAGCTCCCACTGTATCCTTGCACTTTTATGCTATGAAAATGTCATAGACTTTATTTTATCAATGCGCATATATAATACTACATATATTATGATACCAGCGAGATACACATTAAACAAACGCTAATAAATAACAAATATGCCTTAGTATTAATAATAATAATAATATGAAATTGTTTGTACATTATAACTAATTAAGATATATCACCCTAATTGCCTCTAGGGCACACATCATGTCTAACATAAATGACCTCAAGTTTTCCATGATCCTAAGCTCTCGAAGCTTAACAAATAGTTAAGTTAAAGGCATGACATATGGGGAGATACTATGTTTACCTTCTTTTGAAGTACGGACAATACTCACATCAACAAGTTATGAAACTTGGATCGTAGCTTATTTTCTATTTGGAAGAGAAGCATATGCTACCCCTTTAGAAGTCTTCTTATACCCCATCCTTCCATGGTTTGGGTTGGAGGTTATCCCAGTCTTGAGAACTCTTTCCAAGTTCTCAGCCTTGATAAGAACTTCATGTAGATGGAATACTCATTAGCCCCGAAAGCATACTTTTAGATTGGAAGTGCTCCATCAAGAAGCTTTATGATCATCTCCAAGAAACAAAATATATCTTTTAGCAGGATTTGAACGACCACCCATCATTCACAATAGGACTTGAAAAGCTCTCCTTTCTTTTATTTGATAGCTTCTAAATTTTACATCATAGACTTCATCTTACCATCGAAGTCATGCTGATCTAAGAAGGCCTCCTATAAACATCCCAGTCACTAGCCACTTTTACTAGTAGGTTGTTAAACTATTCATCCACGGGCACCCTTAAAGTAGTAATGAAAATTTGAGCCAAAAGCTTGAAACTAATCTTCCTTGCCTTCATAAAAGTCTGATAGTTTTTAATTTGAGTTTTAGGATCCTCTTCTCCCTAATCTCCCTCTTGGCTTGTCAATTGAGAAAGCATGTCGAATTGGTTATTTTGAGTCATGAGGAACTATTGCTATAAGACCATAGTTTCTAGAGAAGGGAGAATACCTTCACCCTGTTGAGGATAAGCATAGAAGGTAGAGTCCTAGGAGTAGCTAAATCCGGATAATAAGTTGGTTGAGGGTAAGTCGCGCCCCTTAGTGAAATTAAGAACTCACAAGCATTATGAGGTTGAGAGTATGCTTGAAACTAGTTCACAAAAGTAGCCAGTTCAGGAGACGAGCTTTGAAATAGGGGTTCCCCTAGAATAGAAAAAGTCAAACATTGTGAAATTATCTCATAAAAGGAAGGCATGACCATAAGATGATAAAGTGGAGAAGTTCTCGTGTTAGGATAATTGGTGAAACATTCATAAAAGATCAAATTGTTATTAGTCAAACTACCATTCCCAAAACCCTTGGCTAAAATAGACTAGTTACTATTTTACCACATAAACCATACTAAAAGGCACTCGGTGGATTATAACTCGTTAACTTTAATATCCCAATCCCTGACCTGATAAAATCTCACCAAACTACTTGGTTCTTGAGGTTTATTGATACTAATTACCCTGATATAAAGAACTGGAATTAACTTAGAAGATGGAAACATGACCTTAATTCATAATGGGGTGAACTTGAACTAGCCCTAGCTGAAGTTGAGTATCACTTTGAGGTAGGTGATGTCCCATACCCGGAGGTGGCAATTCAATCTCGGACATTTTATCTAGACTCCTCTTTTTGGCTAGCAAAGCCCTCATGGAGTTTTGGATGATAGATTGAAATTTTGTGTTGGTTAGCATTCGCGCAATGGATGCATTGATCTCATTTCCATTCCCTGAATGTAGTTCCCCACTTGAGCTAGGGTTAACCAAATGTTGCTAATCATTCAAATGACTAACATCATCCCCTAATGGATTAAACATGGTTGTTGGTGAATATGGCTAACTAGAATCTAACCCCTCATTCAAATCTGAATACGGAATCCCTTCTATCTCGATTGTGATGACCTTTGGTGATAGACAGATGAGATGGTCTCTCTATCTTTCGTACGCTAAAGGTTAAATCAAAGAAAAATCAAAGCATGCATGTCTTGATGTTCTATGATGATTATGATGATCCTTAAAGGGATTTTCGAACATACATGAAGTGATGTAATGATTTCCCAACCTTTAGGGATATAGGTCAAGAGGGGTTTATGTGATCCCTTAAAGAAGCGTACTTAATCTTGGTGAGTAAAGTGATCATAATTAGTTTGAAGTACGGGTTAAGGAATAGGGGTAATGCCCTACCACGGTAACTATCCAATATTACAACAAACTTTGGTGTGTTGACTCTTATTTTTGGGTAAATGATGTGGTGTACACTTATGATTTATAAACTAATAAATGAATTGATGTTTATGATTATTTATTGGTCAATTAGGTAGTAAACCAAATGAATATGTATTATGTCCAGCCTTGACTCAAATTCGATAGAGGTTTTAGATGCTAACTAAGTATTATATATGCGTGGATATGTCATGATGGTGCACTCCCTAAGGTGACGTGACCTCGAGCATCTCTAAGCTTTAATGAATATCGATGAGGTATTTTATGATGTTGGGGTTTCAAAAGTTACAATGTCATGATACTTCATGAGTGCACTAAAACCCTTAACTAATAAAAGAATGAGTGTGTGTGAGTTAGTGTCTACACAAAAGAACGTAGTTAGTGTGATGTAAATGGTGTGGATGTTATTTTAACATATGTAAATGGATGTAGAAAGAGATTTGAACACATAACACATAACATGCATGGAATAATAATATTTTCCAACCAACCATAGAATAAAGGGTTAGGCTTCTAAATTTAGGTTTGGGTCTCCTTTATACCATGAGGATGTCAAAGGGAAAACCTACATAAATCACAAAGAGATGTTTTGGTACAACATAAGGGAAGTTGTTATTGCCATGATATATGTGTTCGGTAAAAGAGTTACTGATGTAGAAAGAAAGCTCTTGTTGCACAATAAAAACATTAAGCCTCTTCCTAGATAGGTTATAAAGAGGGAGATGTGATATGTCAACAAGTGATTCACTCACTAAGAAAAGTCAATCCCCATGGAGTCACAAGTGATACTTTTATGAGCTTCTCGCTAAAAAATTGACACCTTTATCTCAAGGCTAAGTTATCAATGCATATGCTTTGTTGAAACATTTCAAAGGTGGATAAACTCATTTAAAAACTTTCAATACTCGTTAAAGTCTTTTAAACTTTTATGTTTAAAAAAGAAAGATCCCTAAAGGAGTCCACATTATGAGAGGACGATGTTTCGAACCTGCGTGATCGTTGCGAGGCACTAGCTCCGTGAGATGGGGTGTGGAGGCTTAATAAAAGAGGAAGAAATGAAAGAAACTAAGTCTTAGAAGACTCAAGGCCTAAACCTCTAGCTTATGTTACAGAGTTGCCAACCGGATCAGCTCTTCTGGATGATTCAGAACAACATAGATTAGTTTAGCCTAAATTGCATCATAGTACAGAGATTCAGGTTTAGATGAGTTACCTAATTTGTCATTATTTGAGTTAATCTTACATACAAGTGACCACCTTTATAATATTTTGATTTTGTGTTAATCATTTTCGATTTATGGTTAGCAATTTATACTCATTAACGTAGAAAGTGATAAAGAAATAGAATCGATAAATAAATAAATAGAAAATTGAAAAGTGCATAATCTAAGGGGGAAATAAATACATACGGTGCTGGTTAATCAAGACAGTAATTGAACATGCAAACGTTGTAAGGCGGAATTTCAAAACTTAAAATCAACCTAAGGATCTCCTAAGCATGCCATGATTGATATAATCAAGGTTAAAACATTCCATAGATGCTTTTAAGTTCATAAAGCTTATAAAAGAAACCTAGCATCTAAGTTTAGAGCATTACCAGTTGATGCGTGCTTTCTCTCTTTTAGTAACGGTGTTCCCTTAGAGCAATTCGGAAGAACTTCGTTAGCATGAGCTTCCAAACTAGGAGAGCCTCTATGATTAAACCACACAGATCTTCACCGACCAAAACCTCATTGAGGAAGAACTCGTTAGTAAAGAGTAGCTGCTTGTTCGCCACTTTTCTATTGATAAGTTTAATAACTTTTTCGCAAAGATTTTGGCTATATATTAATGGTGTTGAAAATTTGTTCATGTAAAGCATAGGTGCTATCAATATCACTTATCAAGATAGAAAAATGATGATAACTGCAAGTATACAGTTGCGATGTAGTTTTAAAAGATATCGATCCCACAGGGAAGGACCAGCTCAAAAGATCAACAAGGAAAAAGGAATGAAGAATATAAAATAAAATAATTTGAAGTTTTGGATAGGTGGATTAGAATGAAGAATGGATAGATATATGTATGGAAGATTAGAGATTCTAATATATAGATTTTCCTACGAAATAAGTATAGCAAAGAAAACATGCAAGTTCAGCAAAGTTATTACGTTCACTAAACTAATCTAACATAATCAGTTCTAGACACTCAGATGTTCAATGATTCACCACAGAGAAACACATGAAATGACTTTTCTAAATCTAGCACAAATGAATTAGGATAATTATATAAACTTGGGCCACAATATTACTATGCTTAGTACGAGTCGCTCTCACATAGCCACATTTAGCAAGTTACCATTCCAAAAATGTTGGCTCACTAAACAGCATTAAAATCATAGATCTAGTGATTATATATAATCTCGTTAACTTTGAAACTACTCTTAAAGTTAACTCCAAAGCATATAACTTGATTAATATAAAAGACTTAACATAAAAAATACGCATTATGACACATAGACACATCATAAACTTTGAAATAGAAAGTATAAGTAGAAAGCAAAGCAAAGTTGTAAGGTATGCAAGTGAAAGTTAAAGTTGATCAAACCGTATCCACTCTTTAATGGGAGTCGTCAATTCCCACAATTCCTGCGTCTACATTGAATTCAATCTCGGCCCGTACAGAACCTCCACTAGGATTCTATTCTTTGTGAATATCGAATAAACGAATGTTGAAGAAGGAAAACTTTTATTGATAAGTGATTTGTAAGTACACTTATACAACAATCGCTCGAATATGTAGAGAAATCTAGTGATCGAAACAAAGATTCGAATCACTTAAACATTTTCTCGCTAACACTTATGAACGTAGCAAAAACTAAATAATTTCACTCTCTATCTACATACACACACTACATCTCTCACTTTATCTAATTCCAATGCCACACCATGCATGAAATTTCTAAGGTTCGGAGCCCTATTTATAGAGTTTGAAGGGTTGCGTCTATCCATAAGCAGAGTTGTGTCCATTGGCAAAAGATTGTATTACTTCATTGTGATTGGTTGAGAAGCTTCAATCAAATCCATAATGGATAGGCACCTTTTCATGATTGGTTGATTTCTGATAGGTGTCTATTCATTGGTGGTTGATGCCGGTTGATCGTACTTATTAGGAGATTGGTAGTTAAGAATATTAAACAAAAAAACCATCCAAGTCACGACCGCGATATAAAAGTCATGATTGTGAATCTTTGATTGGCAGATTTATGTTTTGAAGAAGAACAAGTCACAATCATGAATTGCATATTTCTTTAGAATTCTCCTTGTAACTTCACCGATCTTTGACAGCTTCAATCCTAAGCCAAATCTTTAAGTTCCACGCATCTTTTTGCACCTTTTTCACTCTTTTTTCATAGAATTCCACTTTATATAATATTACTCCCAAGATTTACCTAGTATCTACATTTGCATAAAAAACAACTACATACCATGCGAAATCTTTTATATGAAGTATATAAATGACTATAACTATAGTGTTTAGTGTATAAAATTAATATGATAATAAGTGTAATTATACACTTTTCATACCCCCACACTTAATTTTACCTTGTCGTCAAGGTAAATTCCACAGAAGTGTATAAATTTGGTAAACAAGTTCATACCTCATTTGGCGAAAGACTATTGTAGTGAGTACCTCATTCCACGTTGCAAAATATTTCAAGTAGAAGTTCGAACTTTCCCACAAATTAGTAATGTGTAATTTATATAGTTTAGTTGCATACCTTTGCTCTTAATGGAGAGTCAACCGAATTGCATCTTCATATAAGCGTTATATGCATACTCGAATATTACCTTCTATTAAGCATAGTATAAAGTATAAAGGACATAGAAAGCACTCTTTGATTAATTTCTCTCAAGGCATTTTTAGGTAACCTAGGATGCTAAAACACTCTCAGTGGTTGCATGTTATGCTCCATACCACTCTCCCCTTTTTTCAGTCGTTACATTTTATGCTCCATACCACTCTCCCATTTTTTTCTTTAAGAATATGTTTTTGAAGTACTTTGTACTTTGCACCCATTTTTTGTGCTATGCTTTCTTTTCTTTTTTTTCACTCAATGAATGGTTGCAGTTTCTGCTCCGTACCATTCCTCACCTTTTGCATAACTCATTGGTTATCCTCTCT